>VWZV01015164.1:71305-342343 GCA_013397155.1 Irena cyanogastra
ACTCATCGATTGTGGTGGGATTGGGAATTAAGTGGTAGTTTGTCTTCAGCACAGACCTACTGCTGTGGGGTTCTTTTGTTGTTTTGGGGGTTTTTGTATGTTTTTCATAAAGTCTTTGTGGTTTAGGTTTTTTTGTGTTAACTTTTTTAATAGAATTGAAGCAGTCTTGCTTTTCAGAGTTTTAAATGAGTTTGGGTCTTTGGAGCTTGAGTGTTATATCTATTTTTAAGACAGATAATATCAATAAAAATGATAAGGCAGCTGCCACTGCTGTAATTAAAGCTCAGCANACATTTCAACATCCATTAATGCACAATGACATTATAGGCAAAAGTAAAGCAGATTCACCACCCACTCTGTTAATAACATTGTTGACATGGCTTAAATGTGCACACTGGATAAGTCTTTTGTTTTATAAACAAGCAGGAATAATGGAAATACAGTCAATTTGACATAGTAACTGTCCAAGGCTTCTACGCATTGGTGCAGTGCTGCTCTTAATCTTTTGACAGCAGCTTTAGAGGGGTCTGAATAATGCCACAAATGGCTGGATAGGGGAGAGGACAGAACAGCTGTTAATAGAATATTCTTCTGAATTAATTCCTTAAGTCTGCATTAATGAAATTGGTTCTATTATTAAATAGACTTTTAAACTGTCTTGGACAGAATTTTCTCTGCATTTATTCTTAGTTAGCTGTAGTATTTAATATGTGGGGAACAAAACTTTTTTCTTTTGACCTTTTAATTATTTACCAGTTTGCTGTTACGTACTCTATTTTTCTTCTCACAGCTGGTCCATATTTTCAGTTACCGACTCCAATCCTCTTTTCAGTTACACAGTTAAAATTACATCATTAAGAAATAAAGTCAGCCAATGAGAAATGTTGTGTTGAACCAATCATTGATGATAGATACACACATTAATTGTGTTCTCTTATTTAGAGAGGTCAGCGACAATTGGGCAATAGATGAGCTGGCACTAACATCAGTGGTAATTGGAAGAGTTGGAAAGAAGGGGAAAAATTACCTGTAAAAATCATTATACTCTACTTAAATGGACTGTTAATTGCAAACAGGAAAGCTGGAAGAAGCATTTAAAAACTATAAAAATTTGAAAAACTTTTTTTATACAACTAAAATTTTATAGCTGTTTGTAAAAAATTACGTGCTTTAGTGGGCATTTCCTTCTCCAGTTAAATGAAAGCTTTTTTTGAAAGTGTGTGTGTACTTTTTAGGTAGTATGAACTTTATTCACCAGCTCTAGGCACAAAACATGAAAGCACATCCTTGAATCTAGATCTAGTGTTGCTTTTGCAGTTCTTGCAAGCAATACTTTACTATTAATTCCCTTTCGCACTTTGATAAGTTGAAGTCTTCGTTTTTGTCTGCTTGGTTACAGAGATGGTCTTAGGCTTGGGTGTATTTAAAGTACTGTCCAAGCAGAACAGTCCCAACTTCCTTAAATAAAGGAATCTTTAAAGCATATTCAGTGACAGAAAGAAAAGAAGTGTAAAATGCGAAGTTTTCTTGATAAGAACTGTTGCACTGTGTTTTTCTGGAATTGCAACTCAACATCTCTTTAAAAGAATTTGAGAAGAAAATCTTCATTTGGGGGTGGGTGGGGAAGTAGAAAGATACTCAAAATTTTTAGGTGCCTAGAAGAAAGTAACCAAGAAACAAAAGAAAGGAAAGAAACAAATAGAAAGGAGACTATGTACAAGTTTGTATTTGTGATGGTATAAGTTAGAGACTTAATCGTAAAAATGTCAATATATGCTCCTGAGTTCTACATTTTTACTGAAAATCTATTGTGTACAAACTCAGTTTGTACCTATTTTAACAGCTATTAGAACAATGTGTTTGCTTTATGTTCTCTTTAGATTGGCAGAAATGGCTTGTAAATCCTGTCAGATCTGCTGGATGTTGGTGCCTATTAATACAAATTTGTCTTTACTGGTAGTTGAATTGGAGAATTATAGTATCTGTATATGCTAATATTTGTTTCACTCAGTCATTCATCACACTTGAAAAATTACTGTTTAACTGCTGAGATAAATTTATTTTTGCTTTTTCCCCCCCTCTGCTTTTTCTCCATTAAGGTTATGTGCAGGGGATGAGCGACTTGCTGTCACCTGTCTTGTATGTTATGGAGAATGAAGTAGATGCCTTTTGGTGCTTTGTATCATACATGGATCAAATGGTAAAATGAGGCTTTTTTAGCCCACATAAACAGATAAGCTACAGATAGTGTTTGGGGTTAATTTTACTTTAGAAATTTCACTGGGTTTTTTGAATTATTTTAAAGCAGTCCTTTTATGTTTGGAGTCAATATGCTTTTGTTGATTGAGGATGTGGTGGGTTTGCAATAGTATTGCTGTACAACACAGGCATATTTGGCCCCTTAAGAATTCCAAAGTAACCACCACAGACAAATTTGTATTTATCAGGAGTCCTCAAGCAGGATTTTGTTCAGGATAATGGTTTCATTATATACCTGCCTTTTGGGTTTTGTTAAATACAGTTTAGACTTCCCACAAACTGAAGTTTTTATGACTCGTGCATGTGGTAAAAGAATGTGTGACTGATATGAAAGTAAAAGAAAATTTGGATTTTTTTGTTTGAGTGCAGTCATGCTGCTGGGAAATACAGAGCTTAGACAGATTTAAACTATCATTTATTACATACAAAAATGTTAGCAAAGAAGTACAGTTCAGTGCTTTAGTTAAACTTCTCAGTAAAAGGCAGACATTTCATTAGATATAAGTACAGTTACATATCCATACGTTAAATACCAAAAGAGTGAGAACCACTGTTGCAATAATAAAATTTCTTTTAAAATAGCTGCAAATCTCAGAATTGAGTTAATAAAAATGACAGTGCTAATGTTTTATTCCATGCAGCATCAGAATTTTGAAGAACAGATGCAGGGTATGAAGACACAACTTATTCAGCTGAGTCATTTGCTTCGTTTACTAGACAGTGGATTTTGCAGTTATTTAGGTAGGTGTATTATTCATGCACAGTAACTAAAACAGCTTCCTGCATTCTGTTCCTTACCAGTGTAAATATAATTCCAATATTATATGAGTATATGACTTGTAACTTTATAATGCCTAAAATATTTCAGTAATTGCTCCATGGTTGTTGGAAAAACAGGATCATCCTGTTACCAATTTTAAAAATATGCCATACTCTTGCAAATATCTTGATTCTAAAAAGGTCTGCCAGTGAGCATGTACCTGTAAAGTGTGGGGTTTATTTCTTTTTTTTCACCTGTTGTCTGAACCAAATTTGATGCTTCTGAAATGTCACACTCTTATTCCTAGAATCTCAAGACTCAGGCTACCTTTATTTTTGCTTCCGGTGGCTTCTTATCAGATTTAAAAGGGAATTTAGTTTTCAAGATATTCTTCGTCTCTGGGAGGTAAGGAAATATTTCATCACACAAACTCCAGCAGTTCTTGGACTTTAGAACAAAAAGCATGGAACATTTTGCAAAGTGTTTAATACTCTGATAAATGAAAAAAAAGGATTTAGTACGATGATCTGAGGACAAGCAAGCATTTCTTACTTCTTTTTAGCCTACAGAACAATTTGTGAAGCTGGTGAAAGAGTACTTAGTAGAGCTGGTTTGGATAAATTGGCTTTTGCAAAAAGATTTGGGCAGGAGCCTTCAACTGAGACTCTTAAATGAAAATAGTAAGTGGAGAGTACCAGTTAACTGTTAATGGAAAACAGCTCATGATAAAAGAAAGAGCCTTTGTTTGATTAATTCCTTGGTATTAGTGATTCTTTATAGATTAAGTTGAATGAAGCACTGTCAGGGTAATTTGTGTTAGCCAAAACCATGAGGAGGATGATGTCAGAAGATTGTTAATCTTGATGATAAGGCCTTGTGATGTCAAATAACATTATGTGAAACATCAATACATTGAAGTTCTGATAATTCTGGGTTAATGAAATCTTTCTTTGATTTAGGTGATCTTGGGATCAGATGGAATAGTTAAGATTAACTAATATTCTTGTCCTTAATTTTTTGTTCAGGGAAAATTGAAAAGTGTGCCAATAGTACAGGTTTATTGTCTAAGATGCATTCAACAGGGGCACAATATTCACTGAAAACTCAGAACAGAATAAATGTTCATATGAACAGAAGGAGTATTTTATAGAACATAACATCATTTGTGCTGGGGAACAGAAGGGTAATGAAAAGAACAGGGCTGGGATGCATAAAGTTTGTACTATAATGAAAAATAATGTTGATACTTTTATTCACTTTTTCCACTAATGAAAAAGGAGTCACATAAAGAGGAGGACCAGTGTTTAAAACTGTCTAAAGTAAATCTTTTTTACCTTTTTTATCATCAGCTGGTGGAATTTACTGTCATAGAGTATCGAGGTGGTATTTCAACCAGAGCACAAAAAAGTTTATGGATAACATTCATAAATAAGGAAACTAATATGTACAAAACCAGAAGAATTCTCTTATTCAGAGGTATAAATGATAATGATTTGGGAGGGGAGATGCACTCATCTCTTCCCCCCAGTATTATGTTGTATTTTTTAAAGGCTAATTTTTCTTTTTAAGTAGATGACAACAGTATTTTTATTTATAGTTTATAGTCACAGGCTAGCATGTTTTTATCACCTCTGCTTTAAGGCATATATATGTGTACATACAGAAGAGAAACACACTATATTTCTCTCTCAATAATTTTTTTTCCTCTCTTAGGAAGACGATGGAAACCTTTTGATATGTGATAGTCTTGTAGGTTTCTTATAGCACATCATAATGTATGTTTACTACAAGTATTCAATTTCTTTGCTAGGAGATAGGGAATGAGAAAGGGAATATCTTGTTTTCCTTTTTAAAACAAAGTAATTAAGGCATTATGTTGATGTTTTTATGTGAAGGCCAGAGTCACCTTGATCAGTCCAGCTTACAGTGGGTTGTTTTTTCTCCTGTGCATAGCCGTGCAGCTCCACTGGTATCAGTGAAGTAAGTGGGATTTACAAAGGCAAGCTATAGGCACAGGAGGCTTTTTCCCTTTATAGAGAAATTAACTCCTTTTTTTGGTATTTGGTTGAGCAAACCTCATGTCCAGGTTTGTAATAGCACATGAATTCAGGGAATCCATTTGAAGGCAATGTTACGCTATGACATACTCACTTGCAAAGCTGATGAAGGATGAAGGAGCTGACTTGGGATGAAGGAGTGGTACGTACCATCTGAGATTCCAGTTTTAGTTCCAGGACCTCTGGGGCATTTTCTGTCTAATCTGCTAATTTCAGGGTTCTTGTGGATCTTGTCTTCTGACTCTTATGAACCACTGAATACACATCAGACACTTTTTCCATGTTCCCACTGGCTTTATGACTCCAGTGTTTTATCACAAAAAAAGGAATGAGAAAGATTCTTCACTAGTCTGGTTTCTCCTGTCTCCATTCACCTTGGAAATGGGAGATACTAGTTCTCTTCATCTGGAGTAGAGACTAACTCCCAGGCTTTGCACTTCCTGAGCAAGAGCCATAATCAGATTGTGGTAGAAAATATAAGTGGTTGCTTCATTGCTCTGTGACAGAGTTGCATGTGATAGAGAGGTGACATTCCACATTGTGTGGATAAGCTGAGACACATTATGTGAGTTCAGTTATTTGTGATGTTACATGCAGTGCCTTTTGTGTGTGGGTGAAACTGCTCTGGCTGTGGATGGGTTTACTTACAGCACATTTTAGCAGTGCCTCTCAAAGACAGCCCAGATAGCCTACTGACCCATTTCTTAGGTGTCCCAAAATTGAGAGTAGTTCAGTCCCTCCTTAACACTGGAGGGACAGGCAATATCACCTGGTAATTCCAGCCAGTTCTTAAGCTTTTGTTTGTACAATGGGTGACTTAGAAGAAACTCAGAAGAAAAATTCTGTAACAAAATAACAACTAACTCACACCTAGCTGCAGTGTTATTCTAGTACCACACAGTAACATGAAGCCAGAATGACTTGGGAATAAGTTACTTTACATACATTGGTTACAATATTCATGGCTGCTGAGGTAGCACTAGAACAAACAAGTCTTTACTTGTTTAGCTTTATTGGAAAGAAAAAAGAAAAAAAGTTATTGCTCCTTATTTTTATATTTTTACTTCCATACTTATAATTTAAATGCTGCTTTTTCTTCCATCCTTCCAGTATGTTGTGATGCTGGTGTTATGCATTTACATACATAACCTTAAGTGCATGCTCTGCTCCAGACTTTAAAAGGTTTATCAAAAATGGTAGCAAAATTTTTGGATTTTTTTTTTTTTGCAGCAACTTGATGTTGAACCAAATCGATGCACAACTCTCAATATGTCCTTCTTATGAAGTAGGAGTAGAAGAACACAATAGTGTGTAGACAGACTGCGTTTGGTAGATTATAGGCATTTTCATTCAATTGTTATTTTTTATCAACCTGCTTGCGTTCTAGT
Organism: Irena cyanogastra; assembly: GCA_013397155.1. Taxonomy (NCBI): domain Eukaryota; kingdom Metazoa; phylum Chordata; class Aves; order Passeriformes; family Irenidae; genus Irena; species Irena cyanogastra. The sequence goes on from VWZV01015164.1 coordinate 77,770, forward strand.
CTTTCTCCTGGAGTAAGAGAATGCTTTAACAGAATATTGATTGTCTGAAAAACACAGGAAATTTAATTTCTGAACTGGATCTTAATTGAAACATTCAAAATTAATTGCACCTTATTTTGGGTGAACTTGGTTTGGATATCTGTGGATTTTGTGCAATTCTGTTTACACGTTACATGTACTAGTGATGAAAGTTCAAGTAGAAGGTCTTGCTCAGCTATAAGGCTCTATTCCATCAATAATGATGAAAAAGGTTTTATGCTAATGAAGTAACAAATTTTTGTCAGTCTGATTTCTTACCTGCCTTTTTTGAGAGTAAATCTATTGTCTTAAATCCCTTTATCTGTCAGAGCAATTTGTGCAAGCAGACTTTTGCTCATTTCTGGTTTTGTTGGCAAAACTGTTCTCCAGTTTTCTGCCCACCACACGTGTTCTTTTCAAATACTTTTTGTCAAAGGTTTTTATGAATGTACTAAAATAGGATGTTAGTACTGAGGTTACTTACAGGTTTCAGTCCCATTGAACTCAAGATAATTGTGTCCTCCATGGGATCAAAAGCCAGTGTGTCTTCAGTTGAAAGGAATATCCACTCACCCCCAGTACCTGCATGTACATGTCTTTGGGTTCTCACAGTGGCGGAATTGGGAACAACTTTAGCACCTTATTTATAAACATTAGAGCCTTTTTAGCTATTGCTGGGCATGACACTCTTCTGCCAATTCACACTTAATGCAGATCCTCTAAGCCACACAAATAATTTGTTGGCTTCAGTTACTTCTGTTTCATGTGAGCTGAGGCAGAGCCCACATTGACAAGACCACAAGCTCAAGCAGTTTAGTAGCATTACAGTGAGCAATGGCTTAAGAACCAGATAAGCGTTTGGTGACTCAGATTTGCAGCTGTCTCTAAAGGGCCAGAAGTAAAATTCCAAATAATTTTACAAATGCTTAGTTGCTTTCAAAAATAGCTTATTGTTAGTTAAGTGATTTGGCTGAAGGACTTATTTTCTGAGAACTACTTTTCTTTTCAGCAGAAAAGTATAAGCATTTCAAATGTGGGGGTTTTATATTTTAACAGGTCATGTGGACAGAATTGCCTTGTCAGAATTTTCATCTTCTCCTTTGTTGTGCTATCCTAGAATCTGAAAAACAACAAATAATGGACAAGCATTATGGCTTTAATGAAATACTAAAGGTACCAGATTCTTATGCATTATTGTGCTGGTTTTGCCTGCAGTAGGGTTGTCTTCCTGGTGGCTAGTATGGGGCTGTCTTTTGGGTACTAAATTAAAGTATTAGTTAACTTTTTGGAATTAATGGAATATGATTGTGATTTATGTTGGGAGAGGGAAAGGTGCATACCAATTTCTGGAGGGTTAAGTGTCTATCCTGCAGGCTTTCAAAATGGTTTGGTGGATGTCTGTGTTTAGTGATAAGATCATTAATAGATCGCAAATGTTTCTCCCCCCAGATGAGTTATTATATTTAATACTAACTTTTGCTTTATCTTCTGTGATCTAATTTATCATCTCTGAAAATGTGAGGTGCTGGGGGAAGTATGTAGGAGGGCTGGATAGTTTGTCACGTTTAGAGGTACTATGGATTCCTCTTGCAGACCTTGGATGCTGGTGACAGGGAGCTGTTCCATACTGTATCTTTGAGTAGCCATTTCTCAAAGCTTATAGGCTATATCTAGCATTTCATAGCTTAAGGGGCAGGCTAATAAGGTGATACTTATTAGCAGTGCAGTACAGTATTAGTGTATTTTGGATGAAACATAGTTATCATTTATCTCACTATGCCTTGTGAATCTATTTTTAGCATATCAATGAACTGTCTATGAAAATCGATGTGGAATATATACTCTGCAAAGCAGAAGCAATTTCTATGCAGATGATGAATTGCAAGGTAAAGATATCTATCTACTGTGAATGTTTATAGACAGTAAAAGTATGTAGTTAGCTCTAAGTGTTCATTTATGACTTGTGAAATAACTGAATGCTTGGGTACAGTAAAGCATGTTGTGTAGCTATGCAGTGGCTATGCTCGAGAAGTCCGTAAGCAAGAGTAATAGATTTTATAGAGTGATACTGTTCGCTGGGGGAAAGCTGAACTGTGCTTTTTGGTTGTGGGTTTCTAAACTCTCACTAGGTAACCTCACTCCAAGAAATTTGATACTTGGTGTGCTTGAGAAAAGCCAGTTGAAGGGTGCATTGCATTGAAAACATACCAGACTTATTAGACAAAAACTAGTGGGTCACTCAATAAGACTAATTTCAATAACATGAAGTGTAATTGTAATAGTCTTATAGACTTAATAGACTTAAGTTTTAAAGTTCTATTAAGTTTTAAGTTTTTAGACTTAAAACTTAATAGACTTAAGTTTTGTAATGAAGATTGTATTGATCAGGATTAATCGGGAGTTGATTCCTGGATGTATTTCCTTTGGTGTCTTCTGGAAAAGCAGCTACAGAGAATGTTAACTGTGATGTAAGTATTGCTGAGAGAGATTTCAGTGCAGCTAAATTCAGATGAATGATTGCTCAGATGAATGAGTACTGGGAATGCAGGATGGACAGAGGAGACTTTGCTGTTAATTTTTTGCATTTAATTACAGTGATTTTTAATATTTCCCCTGCCATCTCCTTTCTAGGAATTGCCTCAAACAGTCAGTGAGATCCTGGGGATAGAGAACAGTTCAGTAACACCGGATTCAGATACGGGAGAGGATGAAAGTGGAGCTGAGTTGAGTTGTCCGACGTCACTGTACCAGAGCATCTCAGCCCCTGTAGCTGCTGCCAATGGGACGAGGGACGGCGCTCAGCAGGCGGCTGAGACGCAGAGCCTGACGCCTGTGTGATTACGCTTGGTCACGTTGGAGAAAGACTTTCACTGAGCACGTTTCGTTCAAGCACTTGAGATGGATATTTAATTTTGGTGTTGATTAAGCTTTAAGGTTGTAAAGAAAATCTGTACTGTAATGCTTTTGCATTAAAGCTTTACAACATGACTCAACTATTTTTGTAGTTTCTTCTACCAAAATAGCCTTTTGTTTTCAATAACATTCCTTAATATTTTTGTAGCCAAGTGCATTTTCTTTTTGCTGGTAAACTGGAAATGGATGGTGATTAAAAGCGAAAGAAATTTCTGCATTTGCTGAGCTTTCACACATATTGATCTAAGACAGTGTGAGCTCTTTGATTCGAGCAGATTCACAATATGCCAGCTGAAGCTGCTGTACAAAATTTTCAAGCTGAAGTGATGCTGATGTGCTGAAGGAGGATTCTTTCGTAAATGGATTTTCCCTGTCTCAAATGTTTACAAAAATACTTCTAAGTATTTGTTGCTGGTTGAATGTAGATTCGAAATGGACATTCATACTTGCACAGTTTAATGTCCAAATACTGAATTTTGTGGAACTGGGAGTGGATGAACAGTATATTTTTGCATTAACATATCTTCACTTTATATATACATATATATATTTACACACATACACTATATACACAAATGTTTGTGAATACTAAAAAGGATAGTTGTATTTTCAATATCTGAATAAACTTGACTGTTCATGCATATAAATCAGTTTGACCAAATTAATGCACAGCTCCAACCTGGGCTCTTTTTCAAAACTTTTCTAACTGAAGGTAACTTTCATGTGAATACATTCAGTTCTACACTTGATGTAATTTTGCAATTGATACCGTGCAAACTTTACTAATGTTCATATTTGCTAATATATTAACTAATCAATTAACCACTTAATCTGTTTTTATGACAACATTATTTGGAGAATTGATAAGCAGGTTATAAAAAAGCCAACCAACAAACCACACACAAAAATAGTAATCACAATTAACATTAATGAATTTTTTGTATCTGCAAAAGGCAATGAGTTTATTCCATGCCATGCTGATGTCCTTTGACGTTATGTGAAATTTAACATAACTGATTAAGTGTATTCATTATTTGGTAACTATTGTACATATATAAAATAAAAGTCAAAGCTGATTTAGTGTTTTTAATTAAATCATATTTAGAGAAAAAAAATCTAGTTGTCTGGTTGTTAATGTAAGAACATGAGACAGAGGGGAGAGCTAGTGGTTAGTCCATGGACATGGCATATTTTGTGGGTAATGAAGGGCTGTGGGAGTTTGTGTGTTACGACAGAGTGGAACACTCCTTTCCTCTCTAGGTAGTTGAAGTGTGGGATATGGCAGAGCTTTCTTTTCTTGTGGAGCAGTTTACTTTTACAGATGTTATTTGTGCCATCTTAAGCAAATACAAGTAATACAAAAGGCTTTAATAGATAAATCAAGTTGTTACAATAATTTGGGAGTCGATTCAGCTTCTCTCACCAGTTGTGAGCAAACACTGGACAGTTGAATCAGTACAGATTTTGGTTTTAATATCGTCAATGTGCTATCTCTCATCAGTTAATAAGAACTTGAGTCCTATGCCATGAAAGTCAAGGATTCACAGCTCAGCATTATCTGTAGCCTTTCATTTCCTGCCCAGGAAATTACTGTGAAGCATCATGCCTTTGTTCCCTGGTGAGCATTGTACTTATTGTACTTCTTGGCAGTTAATTTAATGTGACATAGAATACAGAAAGGCATTAGAACTTAGATATTCAACACTTTGGTTCAAAGATACTAAGCAAGTTAGTTTCAGTATCTTTGGAGCACGTAGTTCACTTTCAAGTGTACTTGCAAAATGTTTTTCATTAAAAATTATGTTCAATGTAACTATGGAAGGAGGAGGGAAATGTCTACAACAGAAATGCAGTGGGCAAGCTGTCAGTTAACTGTGCATGGTTCTTAGTTATTCAGGATGTGCAGCCACAAAAAATTCTATTCGAGAGACTAAGATCTGAGCATGAATATTCCAATATTTGGGAAAGACATAATTAAGTGGAATTCTGTAATTTCTTAGAATTGCAGCTATGGCTGCTAAGAAAATCTACCAGCCCTTACAGTAAAGTTTGCCTTTCCTTTTTGAGTATAATTGTTCATCTTTTCCCTTTGTATTCAGCACTTGGATGCCAAAGATGAGATGGTGAGCTAACTGAGCAGCTGCTGTGGAGGGCTTGGGGTAGGTAGGCTTGCTCAGCTTCCCAAGAATTAAGATGAAAAGCTCCTTGCACCATTCATTATCTGTAATTTCCTTCCTGCTGACAGGCAGCCTTGCAAAGAGTTGCAGGAAGAACCTCATCCTCCACCAAACTATTCCTGATTGTTAGGAATAGATTTAGTCTCAGTGGAGATTTCAAAAACACTGTGAGAAGCCTTAATCAGGATCATGATGGCTAAAATGCCATTAAATGTTTTGAGTTGATGGTTTAGGATGTTTAAATTTATTTTGTATTTGAATGACTTAGATTGCTTAGAATTAATAAATGTGAACTAATCCAGAATACAGTTTGGTCGCAGTTGTCAGGCCATAAAAGAGGCAATACTGGTTTAATTCCTGCAAACCTGTTTTTTTGTAATGCTTGACACTTGAAGTTAATTATCTTCTGTGGATGAGGTTTAAAACTTCATATTTTTCAGTCACAGCACTTTTGCAGTGTTATCTGGTCCAAAGTAAAAATTACATTGCTGTAGTTCTTTCAAATATATTTTTTCCTCATTTTGCCTGTTTGGACAATTTTATTCATTTAGAAATTACATTCTTGAAGTTTTTTTCTCTTCTGTTTGTGGGCAAGATGATAGCTTACAAAACAGAGAAATGGAACTAGCTTACAAAATGGAGGCGGAAATTTCTTGGAAATTTGGACTAATGTGAATGTTTATGAAATTATTTTGATACTGGGAAGTTAAAAAGTATAAAAAGATGATCTGAAGTTACCCACAGTCATAACTTAAAGCTTCAGTTATATTGAATAGTGCCTGTCCTGTTCAGCTACAGTGACTGTGTTTCATCCAGTGAATGTCATAGCCAGTGGCCTTCAAACCTGTGTTGGGTTTGGGGGTTTTGTTTTGGTTGTTGCAGGTAATCTTCATAAGGAATTTAAGGCTGCATATATGTTATAACAGGTCCTGATTGCTTTGAGAATCAGATGTGGAAACAGTGTGATAACTACAGATCAAAACAAAAACTTTGTTAATACAAAACATTGTATTAGCAATGTTTTTGTTTTGATCTGTAGTTTAATTCAAATTAAGGTGTTAATGTTCAACAGAGTTTTGTCGCTAACAAGATTTTTCTTAAAACCTTTACATTTTTCTAGTAGACAGTTTTAAAATGCTGATGGTGCCTCGTTAATTATTCTCTTTAGTTTTTCCTCACACATTACTTGACAAAATTCCTTGGCCCCAGTCAGCAAAACAGTGAGGAACTTGTTTCCTTGTTACTTTCAAATACGTTCTTGAGCACCGAATTAAAGCTCCACTGATGAAACTTGTCAGAAACCTGTAAGAAGTGTTCTTCTAGCTTCAACTTTCTGAGATAAAATTTTAGTTCAAAGTATGTGAGGCACTTGTTCCTCACTTGTCTAAACCATTTTCTGTTACAAGATAGTTGTCTAACTTGAAAAAAAGAATTTATTTTAAATAATTCGGCATTCAGAATTTGGATTATGAACTAGTTTTGGTATCACTAGCATGATTTGTGCATATTACTGTGATGCAAATGAAGCCTTACCAAGCATGGGGTTGAATTTCTGTAGGTGGAAGCTATGTTTTCCTCAGACCATTCCCTGTTGGACAACAGAGATGACAACACTGAAGAAGTTAGCAACAAAATGCATCTGTGAATTGATTCGTGTTACAAATAGGATTGGAAAAAAGCAATTAAGTGAGCTGATTACATGATTAATAATTTCCTCATGCTGACTGTTCCTCAGACTTGATTTTAGTCATTGCATTAACGCAACTTACAACTGGTATTTGGTCTGTGGGCTGCAGAAGAGTGACTGGTAAATTTTTACCTGTGGCTGGCTAAATATCTTTAAATATATTTTTTCAAATCTGTTGCGTGTTTTTTCTGAGTATTTGTTCAGTGGCTGGTGCCATCTCTGTATGAAAGAACCACGGTGAGAGAAGTCAGTTCTTGTTCGTACAAGAAACATTCCGTGAGCTGCTCTATGGTGGCTGAGTTTAAAGCTGGAAATCCTAACCTTTGGTTCTGTCTGTGCAATTATTTCTGGCTTGGTAGTTGGTGTGACCGTGAGCTTTGTATATGAGCATTGATAAGGTGATGAGACACAGATACTTAACCAAGCACTTAACAGAGAGATTTCACATATATGTGATACTGTATTTGATTTAAAGATGCTTTCAAATGATTTTGGGGTTTTTTATGGTGTTACAAGATGAGTTGTGCTTCATGTTTAGTGGGACTTCAAAATGTGCTATTCAATTAAGTGATATTATTGCAGTTCAGGCCTTGTATAAACTAAGCTTGAATTTAATTTTTCATTCAAGTGAGGATTTTATTCTTAAACATTTTTTAGAGAATGTGCTATTTTTTCATGTTAAATCACAATATCTTTGGCAGAAATTGAATTTTTCTGACGAATTGCAAACAAAAGACATATTGTAGAATGTCAATTTTTACCTCATCCAAAATGAATTTCACAGTTGAATCACATATATATTTCAAACTTTCTATGTAATTCAAATTGATGAATTCTATTAATTCCATTTTTTCTATTCCATTCTTCTAGATGGGTTTCGTTTTGAAAGAATTCAGTTATAGTATATATTTTGATTATACAGGCTCATGCCTCATACCCTACCTTAACATTAGCTCTGTTTCTACAGGTGTATCTTGTTGTTAACCAACCACTGCAGAGCCTGGCGTGCAGAGCTGAAACTGCTACCCAGGCTACAATAGTTCAGCAAAAGGTGGTCACTTGTGTCCTCTTGGAGTGTTGTAATTGACCCTGGCCAGCAGCCATGCACCTGCCCAGCCCCTTGCCTATTCCCCTCTTCCATGGGATGGGGAGAAAATAAAAGCAAGGCAGGAGGGCTCATGGACTGTTTAACAGGAAAAGCAAATGGTGCTCCCACAAGGAAAGCACAAAGAGGATTTCCTGCATTACTACCCATTGGCAGGCAGGTGTTGATGCACCTCTTGGAAAGCAAGATCTCACTACAGGTTCCCTTGGAAAGATAAATGCCATGATAATGAATGAAATGCCATGACCTGCTTCCTCCTCCTTTCCCTGAGCTTTTGTTACAGAGCACAATGGCACGTGGTGTGGAATGTGCCTTTGGCCAGTTTGGGTCAGCTGTCCTGGCTGTGACTGCTCTCAGGCTCGTGCCCAGCCTCAGGGAGCAGCCAGAGAAGCTCAGTGCTGTGCAGTGTTCAGCAGCAGCTGGAACCCTGCTGTGTTACCAACACTGACCCAGGCACAAGCCCAAACACGTCACCATGCAGGCTGCTATGAGGAAAGTGAACTCCAGCCCGGCCTGACCCCTTTGGTGTGATGATTCTTGATGATGAATGAGATCATATTAGGAAAAATTCTTTGCTATATTGAAGAGGACACCTTTTAACCATCCATCTAGATCTGGTGCAAAAAATAGTTGTATTACATAAAACTGGTGTGTAGATGTTCTCTTTTGCTTGCCAAAACTCAATGAAATGCAACACCAGATTTTTTCCAACGCACTCTTGGTGTATGAATTGATCCAGGTGACCTTTAGGTTCCATCAGTACATGCCACCTTTGGGCATTGGTTTTGGAGAGCTTCCACACACTCCTCTGGTTTTACTGCTCCAGAAAGTGATGCAGGAGAACAAGGAAGTCTTTAAAGTAAAAACTTTTGCGTTCAGGGACTTGATAATTCCTCAAGCAACAATCAGTAGTACTACTGTGACTAAAAGTGACAATCCCAGTTCTTTTTACTCTGTCCTGGTCTGCTACACCTTTCATGCCATTATGATTAACTTGTGCAGCATATGGTGAACAACATAAAGGAGCTGATAAATTTCAGACCTACATTATCTTAGCCAGATCAATCATACCACACGTTTTTTCATCATGTGTTGAATACCTGTATATATGCGTCCAACAAGTTTGTAAAAATTCCAGATTTGCAGTATTGGAAGGCACTTCAAAAAACTTGTCCATAATTGATGAGCTACAGTATCTCCTGTTGGAAGGCATGTCTTGTGCTAGATGCCTGTCTAATCCATTTGCAGGATACCTTTGGAGATCCTGCGCTGTATTATGCAAGCAAGTTTCAGGTGTTTGTGGATTTCCAGCACAGATGGAGTGATTGCATGCAGCTGGAGATTTTCTGTAATTTCTGACTTCCCTCACATGAGGTCTGCCTTGCCTGGTGATTGTGTGGCTGGTTACCTGTAAGCAGCCCTCTCTGCCCCAGCATCTGTTTAAATTTTGTAACCACTACAGCATTTCTGAGGTAGGTACAATCTGGGAATTTACTGCTGGGCTCTGGGGGATCATGTAAGGCTTCTACTAAACAGTATGGGTGTGAGGGTAGGTACTTGAGGCTGTCCTGTTCTCTGCATCCTTCCATTTACCTGAATCCACCCCTTTGTATGATTTGTTACTTTTATCTGTACCTGTTTTCCTTATCTCTCTTGTGAGAATATTATGAGAGACTATGCCAAATGCTGCACCACCATCAAGATGAATGACGTGCGTTGTTTTGCCTTGGTCCACAGGGCTGTCATAAGAGGAAATGAAACTTGGTTGACTCAATTTGTTCTCAGCAAATCTGTCCTGACTGTTTAATCATCTGTTATCTTCTGGATCTTTAAAAATAATTTTGGTACCTCTGTTTTCTCAAACAAATGAAATTTGACTGGTCTGTAATTCTTCAGCGCTTCTTCCTCCCCATTATCTTCTTGGAAATTGACATAATTTTGGCCTTTTCTCAGTCCTTTGTCACTTGTCCTTCCCCATAGTTCTGAAAACAGTTATTGATGGCAGAGATTTAATGAGCCTCCTCTGTAAGTGGTTTCTGTGCTCTCATTTGCTATGATCAGATTCATCACGAGTATTCTCCAACATTGTTTCATCTTGTTAAAAGCAAAGAGCTTATCTCTCTGCCCTTGCTATTAGTTATGATAGACATCTGGTGACAGTTGATTCTTTGACAAAGACTGATGTAAAAAAAGTGCATTGAATAACTAGCTAATTTTAAGGATTTTTTTGTTTTGTCCTTTCCTTGTGTTCAATGGTCTGATAGTTCACTTCTTATTGGTGCTGCTGTAGTAATTTTTTAAAAAGGTGCTTTTGATATCCTATATTAATGACTTTGAATTTTGTACCACAGCTTCATCTCTGTGCTTTTCTTCCTGTGTTTGGTAGCTTGGTCCTAGTTTGTATGTCCTATAAGCTCCTCTTTTGAATTGGAGGTAATGACAAACTTATGACTTACACTTCTTATGCTAAAAGTAGAAGACTGCAATTCCTCTGTAATGAAATAGTTTCCTGATTGAACTGTGTTTTCCCTGGAGTAGGGAAAGAACTGTCTTTCTGCTCTAGGTTCCCTCTTCTTGGCTCTTGTAATAACTGAATTTACTGAAATCCTTTTTTTTCCTGCAGTTGTCTGTTTCTGCTTTTTTTCTCAGAGCCTTTCTTTTGCTGAAGATTGTGAATTCACTTTATGTTCATGATATCATCTGTGTTCCCAGATCTTCCTAGCCAGTCTATCTTTTGGTAGATATCCTTGCCCAATGGTTGTTAGTTGGTTAAAATCTCCCTAATGTTAAAAGAGTTTGAGAAGGTTTTGCTGGTTGCTTGAAAACCCATGCTTCCCATAGCTTCATGACTTAAAAATTAAGTGTACCTTGTCATCGTAGATTTTTCAGCAGACCTACATTGCTCAGAGAGTTGGATTCAGGAGTTTATGTGTATGTTTATCTGTGGTAAACAGGAACAGGTTGTACGTCTTTCTTTCCTTGTTGGAAAAGCTCCTTTGGTTACTCCACTTGTCAGTTGTTTCAAAGTCCTTGTTTTACCAACAAAATTGTGATTTGAAAAGATATTGGGACTTCTATTTTCTGCTGGTGTCAGCATCTCTTACCTGAATAATTAGCACATCTGTTCTCTGCCCTGCCTTTTTGACCTGACATTGAATAATGGTGGTGTTTACATTTTAGATCCTTGTGGAGGCCATCTTTCTTTATGCTTTTTGATACCTTTTCATAGCTTCATTTCTTTCTCTGTTCTGCCGCATGATGACTTGAGAGTTCTTCTTCCTGGTGTAGCATGCCTTGAGACAAAGACTTGATGATCTGGGAGAGCCAGGGCTAAATTCAAACAGTTTTTTGGTCAATACTGGCTGCTCTGCCCTGTGAAAGTCATCCTCCAGTTAAATCAAGCGATTAAATCAGTTAATATTTTTAAGGAAAATATGCTGACACTGGCAGTTGAAATCTCTGGTGGGTGTAAAATGACTCAAACATTGAAAACATCTCACGGATTTGCTTTGGATTTCAATTTTCACTTGAGAATTTTTAAGCTTAAAAAGTGCATAGCTTAGGATTTTAGGAACAGTGACACTGCTGTCTCATGAGAGAAAAAAAGTGTGTGTAAGGTAAAGAGGACCTTGCAGTTTCTGAATTCTGTTTATAGGCTATGAGGTACCTTTTAGTAACGAGAGTAAGTTTATCCATTTCTTACTGTCACCATTACTCTTATTTCGCAAGATAAAATAGCATTGCTGAGTGACACTCAGGTGTCACTCAGCAATGATCAGGTACTTTTGAATAGTTGCTTTGATGAACTTCTAATTTTTTGGTCAGTGATTTTAAGAATTTACTTAGTCTAAATATACAGCACTGTGAACTATAGAAAAGTAAGTTGAGCTCTCAACAAAATTTGTAGTTTAGCAATATTCCCAGAGCCATATACTAGCTCTGTACAGCAGCTAGAACAAAGAAGAAATAAACATTTTCAGTCCCTAGATGTCTTTTGCTTTGGTGCTGATATGGCAAAGTCCACCTGTGAAATACAAGTTGCAAAAGAAGAACTTTCTTTCTAGGGGGAAGAAATCTCTCTGTGGGACACATGGGCAGACAGCACGGTTTAAACAGTTGAGTCCTCCTGCCTGTTATTCTGCTGACAGAATGCACCTTTGTTTGTTTTGCATTCAGGAGTCATGCTGAAGAGGTTATGAGAGACAAAACCTTTGCTGTGCTCTGGTTACTGCACAGAGGAGCAACAATCACAAGGCGCCAGAGCAGTAGGGGCATTGCTTTGTGTGATGTCCCAGCTCTGCAGAGCCAGGATCCAACTGTTGATAAAATCATGCTCTGTCATGCCTGTAGGTGGAAAGGCAGCTCAGTTGTGCTCGGTTTTGTCACTGGAGCACTCAGAAAGTGCTAAGCAACCTCACTCATAAATCGCTCCACTGCAGGAACTGTGTCTACGTATCTCATGCACAGCAGATGGGAATATCAAAGTCCAAAGACACCAACTTGCTTTCCTATCATCAAAAGTGATGAGAAAACAGGACAGGGAACATCTCTTGATAACTAAGGATATGAGACTGAGCTAATAACATGTGTAGACATGCTTTTCTCTGACTGGGAAAATGAAGTAAAATTTTGTGGGCTAGCATAACAAAAATGATTGATTTGCACTAAAGGAGCAGGTGGTAGAGGAACCAAATATTACAAATTTACTGCCAACAAGAAGAACGGATCTTTATTACATGTTACTCCTGGGAAACTCTGGACAAGTCTAAAAGAGTTTACTTCTGGCTTCTCATGAGTTCTGAGGCAGCTGTGAACCTGTCCTGGTCCTGAACATTGGGCATGGCTATCCATTTTAAGAAGGGGAGCATCTGACTGACAGCAGCCAGTTTATCTTTTGCTGGTTTTTCTTCAATGTGATAAATTATAATTCCATGATATTCTGTGTGAGAAAAAGCCTCCAATCTTCTGTTGTGCTTCTGTACTGTTCTTGTAGAAGAGGAAGATGATTTTCCCGGTGATGCTGATATGTAAATTATGGTTATAAGGTGGGGAGTCTTTCAGGGATGAAGGCTTTTAGGCTGTGGAGGGGGGCAGTCTGCAGCTGTTTTAGGTGTGATGTGAGCTTAGTGCTGTCACGGATACTTTCTGCTACTTGCCTTGTGCAGCTCCTCACTCGCTGTCCCACCTTCAGCCGATCTGATTTCAACTTTTTCTCTCAATCAGTGTGATCTCTGTGTATACCGAGCTAAGACCATGTGCAGCCAGCTGTTGCATTCAGCTGGTCTGCCCCCCTTTTGGGATGCTCAGAGCAAGTTACCGATGGTGCTTTGCAAGGGGAAGTAGCAAGTTTCCCCTGCCCGTGTGTTGGAACAGAGAAAACTGAGTATATATTTGAAGGAAACTGACATAATGCTCCCAATTCAGATTTCTGTTCAATGCTACATGCTGTAAGGTAACCTCTGTATGCAAAGGATGTCGTGGAGAGGTTTTGGAAGATGAAAGAAGTGAGGAGGAGCTGGGATGGCAAGTGACGGTGGCACGTCACAAAGTGAATGTTACAATGAAAGAGAGGTTAGAAATCCTAAATTTCGCAAATAAATTTGGGAGATGGAGTTCCTTTAACCCTGCAGTCAAGTTATTGTTTCAGCAGTTGCCTTCTGCTCCCTTAAACGGAGTGAGGTGGATTTCTACACCAAAGCATTTCTCGCTATCTCTGCACAACTCCCCTGTGCTGAAGCTCAGCTCCTGCAGTTCTCTGCCGCGCTGTCCCTACGCTCGAGCCTGCTGCTCCCGGGGCTGCGAGCCGTGCCGCGCCTTGGTGCCGCCGGGCCGGCAATGCCGCTCGGGCCGGCTCCGCAGCGGAGCGGCCGCGGCAGGCGCAGGTGTGAGGGGAGGGCGAAGGAGGCGCCCCGAGCAGCTTCAGGGCGGGTGGGGACCCTCGCTCCGCAGCGGGACCTGCCCGGGGCTGCCGCCGGCCCCGCTGCCCGGGGCTGCCGCCGGCCCCGCTGCCCGGGGCTGCCGCCGGCGTGAGGCGGCGGAGGCGCCCTGCACGCTGCGCTGTCCCGTCCCGCCCCGGCTGCTGAGGTGAGCGGGCACGACGAGTGTCCGCCTGCCGGCGGCTCTCGTCACCCGGAGACGGGTGTCCCCTAATCGCGTTTCCATCAGCCCCGGCGGGGGCGTATAAAGGCAGCGGGCGCGAGCGAGGCGGGCAGAGCGCGGCGCTGCCCCCCGCCCGCCGCCGGCCCCATGCAGCCCGCCATGATGATGTTCTCCAGCAAGTACTGGGCGCGCCGGGGCTTCTCGCTGGACTCGGCCCTGCCGGAGGAGCGCCCCGCCGCCGGCAGCCTCACCGTAAGTGCCGGGGCCGGGGCGGGCAGGGCCAGCCGCCGGGGGGTCGGGTTCTGCCGGGGCCCGGGGCCAGGCAGCCGTGCGTCCCCCGTGCTCCTCGCTTCACGGTCAGGTCAGCGGTTTCTCAGCGGCTGCAGGGGCCGGTGAAACTAACTTTGCTGTCCAATCGGTCCCCGTTCAAAACGCTGCCTTAAAAGTGTCATAAATAACAGAAAAAGTTTCATTAGCAATACGAGCCTTACTGCAGAAATGAACTGTATTGCTACTGGAATAGTAGAAAAGCATCGAGTCCAGCTCAGATGGTTTTAAATGCTTGGGTTTTGGAAGTCCTTGGTTAGTCCAGCGGGCTAGATACATCAGCAGAGACTGCCTTTTCAGGGCTCTCGTAAGCCTCACAGCACGATCCATAAAGCATTTCTGGCAAGACACAAACGCCGTGCGCCCGCTCTGCATTGGTGCCGGTGGATTTGCTTTGGTGCTCCCGGCTTCTGCCGACGGGCAGGGGTGCGAGGACACGTGGGAACACCGTGCCTGGGGATTGCTGGAAAACACCGTCAGGAGATAGAAACAGCTCTCTGTAAGGTGATGACATGGATGCAACAGGTGCTTGGGTGGTTGCAAGCATAGCATAAACTTCTGTGTGCTAGCAGGTAAATATGTGTGTGACTGAATAAGGCAACCTGCTCTGAATACATAAAATATTTAGGATTATGAAGACTGTGACTCCTATAAAATTTTGTAACAGATAAAGATTTTTATCACTTGGCTAAAACCAACAGAATATATGGGCTTGTACCAGTTTTCAATTGGCCTACTGTCTTTGTAGTAAAATATCCCTGTTTCTACATGCTCAGCTTCTATTGGAAGCACTGAATTAAATGTAATAAATTTGTTTTACTTCATATTTGAGTTACTTTCTTCATTGGGTTCTGCTGTAAATTACTTCTTTTCCTGAGGACTTCCGCTTGCTCCAGATAATTAATTTTCATTAGGAAAGTTGGTCTGTAAGTCGTTGTTTAATTATAAAGTGTACTAATGAACGTGGCTAATAAAATTCAAGTTCATCCTCTTCTGCTGGGCTCATAACAAATAAATGTTCATTCTAGTTTTCAAATGCTTGAAAAGATCTTTCAGTCATCACTTTGGGTAATGCTCTCCTGAGAGTATCAGGGAACCTGTGACAGGCTTGGGAAGGGCCGAGTGCCCTTGTTTCCCAGAGGAACTGACAGTATTGAGATTCTCAGATGCTGGCTGACTCCGTGATCATGTGCACAGAGCTTCTATCAAGCAGCACACGTGGGAGAACCACAGCTGCTGTAAAAGCAGCACCTTTGCCACTTCATGTGGAGCTTGTGTTCTTGATATATATGAAAAGGACTTAGCCAAATCCTAGATATTACTGAAGTTAAAACAAAAGGGACCTTCCCCATAACTATCCCTGGGCAAGCCTCCTACAATATCAGGTAGGAGCAGACTAATATAAACTCAATTGCTAAAAAATAAACAGGTGTGAAACCATTAATATATCATTCTGCAAATTGGTTTTCCAGATTGTTTCCTTGTGTTCTAATAAATGATGAGAAAAGACCACAAAGACTTCTTAGCATGTCCTGTACCTAGTTTAAATGTGGCTGGTTTCACCTGTGCCATTTAAAGAGTGTTAAAAGATCTGTTTAAAAAGTTGAATTTTCAGGTTATTTTATGTAAGCTGCTTTAGAATTTACTAAAGTGCAATGTAATCAATTTGAAACATTGAAATAATATATATTTTTTAATGTCTATCTTAATATTTTTTGTGGGTTATAGCAAAGCAGTTAGCATCTCACCAGAGACTTAATTTCTCCAGGAGTAACAGCCTAAGTATCAGAAAATGCAGACTGCTTTTTGAAAATCATGGTCGATGTTATAAAAATTGTCTTTAAAGGCTGTACTGTTGGGATTTCAACAAGATTTAAGCTGATAAAATGACATTTTTTGGAAAATGCTGACTGAAATTTCGTTTAAAGCAGTCTTGGACTCACGAATTGTGAGAAGAATGTAAGAGTGGCCAAGGATGGTGCAATTTTCTGTATTTTTTGAGTTCCTCAGCTAACTCATCTTCTGTGGGATGTAAAGTTTTTCACAATGAGAACAATGAGCCACTGGAATAATCTCCCGAGAGAAGCAGTGGATTCCCCAACACTGGACTGTTATAAGATTCAGCATGACAAGGTGCTGGGTCATCTTCCCTAGACCATACTTTTGCCAAGAAAAGTTGGACCAGATGATCCTTGAGGTCCCTTCCAACTTGATGTTCTCTGTTGCAGTCTAAGTATTTCTGCTATCATTTGTATAATCCACAGAGGTTTTGTTTTCTCAGGAAGAATTGCATTACATGATAACATTTATTGTACTTACGACAGAGAACATGAAGTTTTGTCTTTAAATGTAATAATGGTCAATTCAAAAATACAGACCAGTGCACATCTTCATAAATTGACTGGTATGGGTTAGGATAGCAGCCCTGTGATTTTGCAGCAATATTTGGGTTTCAATAACTGATCTGCCGGCTTTACCAGTAATTTAGACTCTCTTCATTTGCTTCACATTTATTTCTAATGATAGAATTGCCCAAATAATGCCATCATATATGTATCTCATTTATGCTTTTCCTCAGGCCTTTTTCTTTTTTTTTTTTTTTTAATGGACTGGCCTCTTACACAACCATCTCTAGCAGCTGCCTTTAACCTGTGATTCTGATTTCAAGTAAACACACAACATTTTCTTTCAAATTAAGCCAGAACGAGTTCAATTTCAGCTATTTTCAAACAAAAATTTCTCTTGCCCGTTTTCATCTGAGATTATCATGTTTTTTGTCTGATTGTAGCTAAACAGATCGAGTTCTGGGAAAAATGAGGAGAAGAAAGGGAATAAGGGAAATGGGAAAAGTGAATCTGCGTCTGAAGGTGGAAAGACAGCTGTGGTGTTTTCCTTGAAGAATGAAGTTGGTGGATTGGTGAAAGCTCTCAGACTCTTCCAGGTAACGCCTTCAAATCATTTATGCTGGCTGGACTGAGGATGCCTACTGAGGTCAGGCTCTTTGCTGGTATCAATCTAATGGACCGTGGCAGGAGGAATAGAGTGCAGCTACACTCGCTCTGCAGAGCTGAATAAAAGTAACTTAAAATTTTATGGACCATTGAACAAAGCATTTTGGGCTTTTGAAGGGTTTTCTGGAATAAAGTTTGACTGATGCTGATGTTCACATGATTTGCTTTAGGTTTCTGACGTGATTCTCAACACTGTGAATTAGATTTGAAGTTGCCTGTGCAGGCCACAATGAAAGGAGACAGTTTCAGAGAGCAGTTTGGAATCTAATACAATCAGGTGATGCTGGTGGCAGCTTTGCTTGGTCTTGAAATTAGAGACACTTTTAAATGTTTGCAGGGTCAGGGTTTTATGTGTCTAACTGGAATGTAAATTGTGAGGTATTGGTTCCCACATAAATCCCTGTGCAATCAGTGCTTGTCAGTCAGACTCCTGGTCAGAGCGCTTGGAGGTGTGTCTGAGGGCCATTAAAGCAGCATGATGAAAGTCTTAAGTTATTCAGTCTGTGCAATGAAAAAAAAAGTTAAGAGGTGGCTTGGAACCTGCCTCTCAGGCCAGACCACCAGAGGGATGTAAATGTGGGATCACGGGACGTTACCAGCCCCACTGATAGTAGCTGGCTCTGGGAACAGATTCCCAAGGCTGGCGTAGATTAGACACGTAGATTCTCTAGCAAAGAAAAAGAGGTGAGCTAGACCCACAGGAGGAAGTCTGCCAGGAAGCAGGGTGTTTGACAAAAAGAGGGGAAATCTAAGTGAGAGAACAGAAGTTGCAGTAGGAGTTGTGTTTTCAATGCAGCTGTTCTCCAAGGATTAAGTGTCTAACTACAGCTCTGGCTGAAATTCTGGATTTAAACATCTGCTACCCCTTCTTGGGAATAGGCACAGAACTCACTCTGGTCTCTTAGAATGTGTCTGGAAGTTGTGGCAGGGACATCCACCTCCATCCATGCAGTCACTTAATAATTTGAATACTGCAGGGGGCGAGTGCAGGGTTTTGTTCTCAACTTAACCTAGGGAAGACAAAATTGAATTTGTCATGTGATTGGGTTGCTACACTGTGTACACAGTTATGGAGCGTGCCAGTGAAAGAACTGTGTCTGTATATCCAGAGGTGTAAAAACAGACACTGCTGGCTGGCTCTGCCAGAGGACACCTCCACCTGAAATGGACATTTATGTAAAATACAGCGGGCAAGTGGAAATACAGACATGAATTTCTTCCCTTTTGGAAGTCAACAAATGTTTTATTGGCTTCAGTGAGTAAGTGCAAGAATAGTTGTGAAAAGTAACAGATAATTTCTATCTAGCAAGAAAAAGGAACAATCAGAGTCTGTAGGAGGTCAGTCATGTTGAGAACAGCCGTCTAATCCAACCCGCTGTTTTGATCAAGGCTGTCACACTAGATCAGGTCAGCCACAGCACATGATGGTTGTCTGTCTTTGTATGATACCCTTGGCAGTCCAGCAGTTGTGGTGGGAGAGACCCCATAAAAAAGTTTTCATGCCAGAAGTATTTACACTGTGATGTTTGTTGCATGATTTGTGTTTGATGGGGACGTTGCAATAGAGAATAAATTGAGTTAGATTTTAATTATATTGTTGTTAACAATTCATGTTATTGATAATTTCACAGTAGATAGGTGAGGATTGATATGTGTTTATTCTCATAAAAATATTTTCTTCCTCATGTAGTAATGTACATCAAGTAGTATGTTTAATAATGTCTGTTTAAAGAAGCACACTCAATTATACTTAATTTGACATTATTATCATGCAAATTGCCAATTAAAATTGCATTAGAATTTAATATCTATAGCAAAGATAAATATAAAATTGCATTAAATGAAAAAGAAGTGTTATAATGTGCTCTGTAAGAGATTGTTTTGGCAGACAAAATGAAATCATTACTTGGCTTTCTTCATTAAAAATAATAATTTTAGTTTTACTTTCCATATAAGATTTTTTTTGTCATTAGTATTTAGTATGTGTCACTAACTAATCCTGTAAACAGAAAAAGGGTATACTTTCAATAAAAAGGCCTTTTAATAACTGCAAAAACTTTTCTGAGGACTGTGCCACAAGTGTTGCTCTTCTAGCATTGTTCTTCTATGTATGTCCATATTTCATCTGTTATTTCATCTTTCCACAGGAAAAACACGTGAGTATGGTTCATATTGAATCACGAAAATCAAAGAGAAGGAACTCAGAGGTGGAAATTTTTGTGGACTGTGACTGCAGTAAGAAAGAATTTAATGAATTAATCCAGTTGCTCAAGTTTCAAACTAATATAGTATCTCTCAATCCACCGGAAAACATCTGGACTGATGAAGAAGGCAAGGCTGTTTTTGAGTCACTTGATTTAGACACTGACAGGTGTTTTGCACAGGTATCTCCCTGGTTCTGCACTTCAGTACATTAAATTTGCATTCTGTCTCCTACAGATCTTGACTGTGTCCCTTGGTTCCCCAGGAAGATCTCTGAGTTAGACAAATGCTCTCAGAGAGTTTTGATGTATGGATCTGAGCTGGACGCTGATCACCCCGTAAGTGTAACACAAAATTATCCTGCAGATGATTTGTCAGCTTATTTGCCAGTCAAATCAAAAGCCTGTTGACTGCTTATTGTTTTCAGAAGATGAGGACTGGTTTCTCTTTGATAGTTTCAGTGAATTCATTTTCCTTTTCTGTAGAAGGATACACAAAATGCAGATCCTCCACAAAACTTATTAATTGCTTACCAGGTATATCCCCTTTTGTACTGCTTGCACTTAAAAATAATTAATTGATTGATAGAAAGTTTTCAAACTTTAGAATTTAGATCAATATGACCTTCAGTTCTGCCAGAAGTAGCTTTTGGGTAAGAATTGCTATTGTCAATTGGTGTCAGAGAAGAAAGGAATTATGAAGGAATTATTTGGCACTCAGGAGGTAATTACAAAATAAAACAGAGAAACATGTTCCTGTTTTTGATGAATGCAGCAAATGAGAAGGTGTCTCTCATGGTTTCTCAAAGTCTCCTGACTTTGATGGCAGGAGACAAGCCTGCATACACAAGTTGTGTCTGTAGTAGTGTCAAATGCTCAATGCAAAAGACAGAAGAAAGGGGCTTGTTATTGTTTTTTTTCTTTTGGCTAATGGCTATAATTGCTTAACTTCTGAGTCTTTAGATGGCAGATGATTGCAAGCATTTGTGTTAAAATATTTTCCCTTTCTATAAATGTAAGTTTCTACCTCTGAGTGATTGACTGAAAGATACTAGTGATAGACGGTTATATTAATTCCTAACATAGGCTGGATTAAACTGGTACTGTCAGAAATTTCCAGCTGAAAGGAAGTAGGCAGTGAGCTAAGATATCTGACCATAAGACTGTCTTGTAATAGAGCTTAAACTCTAGCTGTAGGTGGTAGTTTCCTTTGTTTTTTCTTGCACACATTTTGTGCTGTGGCGGGAGCTCAGGCACAGATTCTCACCCATGCACACGTGCCAAGTGGAGACCATCACAGAGCTCCATGGCAGCCCCACTGTCTCTGGTGTCACCTGCCCACGTACCAGCCACCACCATCATCATCATCGTCACCTTGCTTGGCTCTCAGCCTCCTGTATCATGTGGGAGCCCTTCCCATACTGAGGGCCCACAATCAGGGAGCACATTCCTGAGTCCTGGGTCCTGCCATGTACTTTTTGATGACAAACTAGGATTTAATTCACATTTTCTCCGAAAGGAAAAGCCTGTTGATTATCTTCAACCATTTACCGTAATTTGGTTCAAACAGAGGTTGTAGAGACAGCTCATTCCAGCTTTGAGTTTATGGCTGTGACAGGCCATTAGATGCTGTTTTATGTTCTGAGCTGGTACCTTCATTAAATACTTGAGCACTCTGCTGAAAATTTGCCTCCAGTTTTACAGAAAACAAAAAAAAAAGGCATTTGCATTATATGAATATATATTTTACACTTGGGAGGACTCTTTTTAAAACACAATTTAAACACCATTTGTTAGCCTATGCAGCATGCTAGATGTTAGAAATGGGGAAGAACCCATAAATCTGGGACTGGCTTTGAAAGGCCACTCCAGTTGCCTGCCCTGTTCCTTAGCAGTGGCATGTATGTGCCAGAGGACCAAAGAGAATTATCCTATTACAGAACCTGTAAGGATAACACCACTTCAGCAGCTTAGCCTTAACCCACTCCATAATGGCTAATGATTTCAGTCTCAGTTTCATTATGCTTGACAGGCTTTTAAGCCCCATGTGCTGTCTTCCACTTTCCAGGTCTCTTGAATGGTCTTCAGCTGAGTAGCTCAACATTTACCTCAAAAGGTATTAAGCAGACAAGGAGGCTCCCCCAGATTACAGCAAATTTTTGCCAGTCAAAGAAGCTTTTCTGTGTAGGAGTGGAGGTTTGGAGGCTTTCTGTAGTCCTCTGAAATTCTCCCATACTCTGCCCCAGCAGCACAGCTTTGGCTATGGGGCAGTTAAATGTCTTCTGAGTTTTATGGAAGCTCATACAAGTAGCTTCAAATCAAGCAATGTTATCTTTTTGTTTGTTTCAGTGTTTTGCATTTGTCTATGTGAGCAGTAAGGAAAAAGGTTATTTTAATTTTCAGCATTTTAATTTTCAGGTAGAATCTTAAGTGCACTTTCTGGGCTACTAATTGGGTAACTTAGATAACTCTTTCACCCTTTTTTGTCTTCAAGAGGTTGGCAGTTCTACTTTTAAAATAGTTTACTCTTCTTGTAGTCTAAGAAGTGACTTTATATTTCATAGAGATAGAAGAGATCTTGTTCTAATGTTGAATAGCTCAAAGAGCTGTAACTGGCCAGCATGTATGTGTTATGCAACTCTTTTTCTTTTAATGTGGAAAAGGTGTGAACTTACTGTAGCCCACAAGGTAGAGCCCTTCCTTTGTAACTCAAACTGGTGCTGGAGGCTGTTGGTTAAGACTACAACTGCTGAAAAAGGAATCTTCAAAATGAGCTGCATGTGATCTTTAGATGCTTGATTCTAGTGAATCAAGATGTATTAAGAATAGGTAGGTCATTGTGCCATGTACCTGTGTGTAGATCTCAGTTCAGATCAAGGAAAACGTGGGTGAGATAAAATGACAGGGAAAAAGTTTCCATCTTGGATGAATGACTGTACCTACGGGTGAAACTCTCTTGAAAGAACTCCAGGGGAACTCTGGTAAAGGAAAAAAAAGAAAAAAAAAAACAACTTTCTTTCTCTTGCAGTCCAGTAGACAGTGTTAATCAAAATACAATGCAACTAAGAACTAAATAAACACTTGAATGATTTATTTTATAATTCTTACAGCTTATTTTATGTCCTTATTGTAAATTGTTCTCTTCTTCCTTGCTTAAGGGATTTAAAGACAATGTCTATCGACAGAGAAGAAAGTACTTTGTGGATGTTGCCATGAGCTATAAATAGTAAGTACTGGCATAATTCTTCCCTGTGCTGCTGACTAGTTAGAATTCATGCTCCACTTAATTCTGTAGGATGAAGTTTAACAGTAGACAAAGTCATCCTTTAAACTTTGACTAGTTTAGTGTAGGCTATAAATTACAAACCTGATGCTTGGAATCCCGTTACATTTTTTGATACAGCTACAGGCAAGTAAAGCATTTGAAAGGCAAGAACTCTCTCTTTTAACATTTTATTCACAGCTGCTGAAACTTTGGAAAATATTTTTAACATACAGATATTTGCATGTCTTACTGACAAATTGATACACTACTGAATCACACATATCTAGCTAGCATCCATACATAGTTGGAAAAGCTCACTAAACCCTGAAATTATTATTTTCTTTTGATGCACATACTACACTGGGCTAAGGCAAATTGCATGAGGTTCAACAAACCACGTGCCAGGTCGTGCATTTGGGTCTCAACAACCTGCAGTGCTGTAGGCTAGGAGAAAATCAGCTGGAAAGCTGCTCAGTGGAAAAGGATCTGGAGGTGCTGGTTGGCACCATGTGACCATGGGCCAGCAGTGTACCCAGGTGGCCAAGAAGGCATCCTGGCCTTTATCAGAAATGATGTGTGTTCAGCAGGACCAGAGCAGTGATTTTCCCTGTCTACTCAGCACTGGTGAAGCTACACCTCAAGTCCTGTGTTCAGTTTTGGGCCCCTGACTGTAAAAAGGACATTGAGGTGCTGGAGTGTGTCCAGAGAGTGGCAATAGAGATGGTGAAGGGGCTGGAACTCAGGTCTGATGAGGAGTGGCTGAGGGAGCTGTGGTTGTTTAGCCTGGAGAAGAGGAGGGTCAGGGAAGACCTTATCACTCTCTACAGCTGCCTGCAAGGAGGTTGTGTGAGGTGGGAGTTGGCCTCTTCTCCCAGATAACAAGTGACAGGATGAGAGGAAACGGCATCAAGCTGCACAAGGGTTTAGACTGGATATTAGGAAACTTTTTTATTGAAAGAGTGGTCAGGAGTTCGAGTAGGCTGCCCAGAGAAGTGGCGGGATCACCACCCCTGGAAGTGTTCAAAAGGTGTTTGGATGTGGCACTTTGGGACAAGGTTTAGTGGTGAACATAGCAGTGCTGGGTTAACAGGTGAACTTGGTAATCTTAGAGGTCTTTTCCAACCTTAACAATTGTATGATTCTGTGATTCTACTGGATGCTGCAAAATGCCATTTATCTATTTTGCCAGTACAGCTCTAAATTTCTTAGAATTTAGTCAGTGCATTTGTGTGTAGTTAGACAAACTGATAGCTGTGCACAAGTACACTGCAAGTGTTTTCTTATTCTGTTTTTTTTCCCCCCCCATTTCAAGTTAGTATTTTGAGTTTGCTACAGTCTCTGGAAGTTAGGAAACTTGCTCTTCTACCTACAAACACCTACTGTGTTGCAATTTTCTTGTCACAGAAGCACTCAACTAGTTCCAATCTTACTCTAGGTTTTATTTGCAATAGGTTTAAGCCCTCATTCTCAAGGGAAAGAACATATTAATTTCATGTTCTTTTCCATTTTCTTCTCTACGCTTCTTCAGGTTTTTCATTTTTTTCTCCTTTGAGATTTCTACCTACGTGGTTCAAGAATGAAATGTGTAAATTTTTTTTTCCACTTATAGGAGGCACATCCTGTCAGGAGTCAAGTCAAAACTGTATTTCTGAAGGTTTTTCAGTATATGGCTATTATACAGCCTGCAGAAGCCTGGGGGCACAGAAGGAGTAAATCTGCTTTGTGACAATATAATTCTGATTCTATTTTTCCTTTACTTTTGTCCCATGCCAGTCATTAAGCTATTACCAGTCTTACACATATGTAGGTGCTAGTGTTCTTTCCCTTTTCTTTCAGCCCACACTGGTATTTGTTTAGCTGGGTGCTCATGACATGCATCCAGCACACTGAGCTGCTGCCTGCTGGGGCAGGTGTTTGTTAGTAGAGAAGCTCTCTAGTCTGCCCAGGTAAGCCATGAGTTTAGCCAGCTTTCAAATGGAAATTGAAATAGCTTTTTTGTTAGAATGTTTGTTTAAAGCTGGTTGATTTATTATCTTTCTTTTACTCTAATGCCTGCAGTGAAGTTAGTGCTTCTTGTCTAGCCTTTACTGCAGTGTGAAATGTCAAGTGGATACCTGTGGATGAGGGCAAGCTGTGTGTGCTCTTAGTCTCTTTCAGTAAGTGGGATAGCTCTCCATTTATCCATGATGGTAGCAGCAGTGCTGTGCATTTCACAGCTGCTATCTTGCTGGTAAGATCTTCCTTCCTTCTCCATCTCAGCTGCCTAAGTGCTGGAAAGGTGATGCAGCTGGCTTACTAAGCAGTAGTTGGTCTTCTGCTTCAAAGTGTGGAGTTTTTTTTCAACCCTGAAACCAGAAGAGAAACACCTTTTTGCAAAATAACATAAAGTAATCCTGCATATTTCCAGAAAATAAAATAAATAAAGGAATGGAAAACCTTTTCCTTCTTTAGATTTTGAAGGCTTAAGAACATTTTTGCAGGCACATTACAAAAATTACACAATCCAAACCAGAGGTTATTTGAGGACCAGATCTTGTACTTCAGCAAAACTGCTCAGACGTACTCCTTCATTCCACTCATCTTTGCAAACCAATGAAAGATTTCAAACTTGTCCTATTATTATAAGCAGAAAGAAAAGAAGAGGCTTCAAATACTCCTAGCCAGGGACCAGGAAAACTGGGAGACCAGTGCTTAGGGCAGTTATCTAACATGTGTCAACATCTCATTCATACTTCAGATCCCCTGCACTGCTTTTCCTTACCCCCAGGGATGTGGTGTATCTACTGCTCTGTACAGTCAGTCTCTCTCTGGGTATCCATGGAGAGACAGCCCAGGGAGGCAACCTCAGTATCCTGCTGTGGCACAGCCCAAGCCATGCTGAGGAAAGGCAAATCAGCTCAGGGAAAGCTGGGCTGCTACAGCTGGGCTGTTTCTGCTATCCACGCTGTGGAGCTGAGAGTTGCTGTAGGGGTCTTGACACTACATCACAGTCTTGTCACACCCTCTTCTGTTGTCTAATGACTATTTACTTATTCCTACGAAAAGAACAGCTCTTTTACAAGGGCTGCCCTCCTTGGGGATGAACATCTCTCAGTGTCTTCCAGGCAAGTGACTTTCCTAATCACTTACTGAGGCTTGACGTGTTTCCACTTTTTCATTTTCTGTTGTAAAAAAAAGAAAAACGTATATTTGTTTCCTTAAAAAAACCCCAGCAATCTGGCTGCAAGGAATTGGCTCCATAAAAAGTTGAGTTGAAAGTCCCAGATCAGCATTTCCTTTATGAATTGCTACTGTTCTATAGTGGTAGATGCTTTGCTTTGCTTGAACGTAAAGTGGTGTCCTTAATGAAGAGAGAGAGAGAAAAACATTACCAAGTGAACTTGAAGGAGCAGGTATTTGCTGGAGCTGGCTGTTAACAGACAAGATGTGTTAATAGAGCACAGCAGTGAAGATCAGCTGTATGAAATCAATGGACCAAAAAAGCCATAAAAAACCATATTCCTCCCTCCTTCACTTAGCTTCTATCCTAAAGATAGTGAAAATGCATTAATCTTGCTAATTAGTCCTTTGAGACTGATTAGGGTTTGGAAAAGTGTTGAAAAAATTAAATCTGTAGGAAACATACGATGTTTAAGAGGGAATTAATAATATGAGTTGATAGCTCATGACCATGGCAAAATGGAAAGACCCTATTTTAATAAGGAGAAATAAAAATTCAGGTTAGGCTAGCTTGTAGAGTCATCTTAACCACAAGAAAACTGGCTATGCAGATTGGCCATTTCCATGATTTATTGAAATGGTTGAGTGCAAGGTGGGTCTTGCATGTTGAAATAAGAAGGTAAGAAATATGAAGTTTGCAGAGGTGAGGGAAAAAGGCATAGATCCTCCCACAAGTCTGGCTGCCTTGATTCTCTCTATAAAGAAAGCAGTATCACGATCAGTTGGAAATAAGATCAGCTCTCCTAGGCATGAAACCTATTAAGGAATTAATGTTCAGTGAACCTTACTTCAATACTAATGAATTAATTGGAACAATAACTAAGTTATAAACCTTTTAGTGAGCAGTGAACAAGCTTCAGATCCTTGATTGTGTTTATGCCTTTCTAGTGACAGGCTAAATAGAAACATGAACTTTTCCACTGGTAAAACATATCTTCCTCCTTGATGTGCCAGTGCTGACCCATACTGGTAGTATCCATAGTAGAGGTCAGGCCTGAGGAGAAGGGATGAGTCTGGGTATTCTGGCAAAAGCAAATGCATGGAGCAGAAAAATGCTTGTATCTATCGTGTATAGTACAGTTCAGAATAGCTATGCTATGCTTTCCACGAGCTGGCAGGCAGCTTAAGGCTGGTGAAGTGTTAAGGGGGAAGACAGATGCTAGACCTGAAGGACTGACTCCCACTGCAGGATGGGCACAGACCCAGTGCAGCTTCTGTGGATGAGAAATACTTCACTAAACGTGTTGCAATTCTTGTCATGTCTGCAAAAGTGGCTGACAGGGAACTAGCGCATGCATTGGATATTCAGCAGTCCCTACCAAGTACGAGCACCTCATACAAAGTTGCCTTTGACTGACAGATAACTGCCATGGATCAAAATCCTTTGATATCATGAAAGCCAAGGGGATTAAATGGTAAGTTTTCAATAAAGATGAGGGGACAACCACAATGAATGTAGGGCAGATGATCCTCTCTTGTGCATGTAGGGCCTGCATAGCAGCAATGAAATGTGACACGAGGGCTTATTCCTTGTTACCTCGTCCAGTGGAGACAGGATTATGAATTGAGCAGCAGCTGGCAGCCAAAGCCCAGGACTGCAGCTCTCCTGCTGCAGTGGAGCTGCCCGTGCCTGACGTGCCTGTTCAGCTGCTGTCTGTGCTGCTGGGGAGGCTGCAGCACTGGGCTGGGAGTGCCAGCCCCGTGGCAGGAGACTGAGAGTTATTTTTTGATGGAGCGGAGGAGGATGCCGTGAATCCCTTTGCCAATCTGTACATCGTTAACACCGTGGCAGAAGAAGCTGCCTGAGGAGAAGGCAGATTGCAGAGATTACACATTCTAGATTGTGAATATTAATTCCAGAGGAACATTATAGCATTTCTAGGGGGAATTAATGACATGAGATGATGGCCCATGACCAGGTCATGAGAAATTCCTTACAGTTAAATACAAGGCAGTGCAAGCTGGAAGGATCTCTTAGCAATGTTCACACTATCAGTCAGTTTTGAATTAACTGAAACTACTCAAGGTAAAACTTGGATGCCAGAAACAGATTTGCAGGTACCCTGGAAGGCTTCTGCTTTCTGATGTCTGTACATCTGTGCAAGTGGGAGGGGGCAGAGGAACAGGGCAGAGTTAAAACAAAAAGAGGTGTATTTAAAGGCTTAGTTTCCTCTAGGCTGGGCTGCTGGCTCTGAGATGAGGCTTCCTCCTAATGTAGTCCTGCATGCATTCAAGGTTTCAAACGTATCTGCACGTGTAAACAACTGTCTAAGCAATAAATGCATATTTTTAATTGGATCCATACATTTCTAAGCAACTATGTAATTGCCTAATCTTCAGCCAGCATTTGATGCTGTGTGGATATTACGTGTTTTAAAGAATGGATAGAGAACACAGTCTGCTGAAGGTCTTACCCAATCTACATGTTAGACTGAATCAGGATCTTCAGCCATCCACTTGCAGAAGTATCTGTGGTAGTAAGTGGAGAAGTATTAGTTTGGTATAGGAACATGGTATATAAGAAATCCATCTTTCTACTATGATATGTATAAAGATTAAGAAGCAATGAGATTGCTTAGTAGGAAACACAGTTCTTAAGGAAATGATAGAATATGTACATTATAGCATCAAGAAGTAATTCTAAGGAAGACGCATCAAGGTGTTAATTAAAAATTGTTCAAGTAGTTTTAATAATCTCATTTGCCTTTATTTAAATAATATTTTTTGTGGAAATGTTGCTATCTACAATCTGTCTATAGTCTGGTTGTATTCAGACGTGTTTGTATTTTTTTTTTCCAATAGTGGTCAACCCATTCCCAGAGTGGAGTACACACCTGAAGAAGTTAAAACTTGGGGGGTGGTATTTAGGGAACTCAGTAAACTCTATCCCACCCATGCTTGTCGTGAATATTTAAAAAACTTTCCTCTGCTGAGCAAGTACTGTGGATACAGAGAAGATAATGTGCCTCAGTTGGAAGATGTTTCTATTTTTCTTAAAGGTAAGATTCGTATTTGGTTTATCAATAGATGTGGTTTCATGAAATGTTAGTGTGGAGTACAAAGCACATTGAATGAAAAGACTCACAGCATTGTCAGTAGCCTTCAGTTTAGCCTGAAGTATCATTCTGGTTTTGATGTTCTCTGTGGCAGAGAGTTTTTTGAGTCAAGACAGTTTTATTTGCGAAACTATTTGCAAGTATGAAATGGAGAGAAACAAATGAGCTGAACATGTAAAGCATGATGTTATCTTGTACAGGGAGAAAATCCTTTGGTGCAGTGAAAAGGAAAACCTGGGTTAGCGCTGCTCTCTCATTGCCACAGGTGTGGGCTCCTGATAACTGCTCTGGGCTTCCCCCAAATATCCAGGCAGAAAAAGAAGTAGTCAAATGCCAAGATAACTGAATTTAAAGAGGAGAGCAGGTTTGGTACGCTGTTGTGTAGCCTGATGAATATGAAGCTTTCCTGAGTGCTTGAGATCTCATGAAGCTAGTCCTTACGTTGAAATAGATGTGTTGGACACTGTAGGTGATGTGGTGCTTCTCTTTATTTTTTAAAGGATCAGTGTGTTACATATTTAAGTTCAAAAATAAATTCTTATTTTTCATTTGTAATGGATATGTATCCCATATGGACAATGTGACAGACATTGAGACATTTTTAGCTCTAAAGGAAAAGCCACTGAAGAATTAATTTAAGAGTTTAATATTTCCTCGAAGGTCCCTTCAGACACATATATTTTTTTCTTAAACCTCTTACTCAGGAACTAAAATATTATAAAGGTGGGTGTTTGAAAAAAAAAAAACAACAACAACTTATATGCTGGTAAGAGAATAATTAACAAAGCATTTTATCCAAATATATGTATATGGACAAGCTAAAGGAAATAAAGAATCTATAACAACAAGCTTGCTTTCCTCAGCCAGTGCTTCATCCATAATTCTTCTCTGTGAAAACCTGCATTTCCTAATAGCTGACTCATCATTCTTTGAATTTGATTGTGTCTTTCTGGATCTCTCATGTGTTGTGTTGTAGTCTCTAAGGAATAATGCCAAATTGTACAGATTTTTTTCTCCCTAGCTAGAAATTCAAAATCTGCCACTTGTTTCAGAAATGCATTTTCAGGCTACAAAGAGCAGGTAGTAGTACCTGTTGCAGAAAAACTTGAAACATTGTCCTGTAAAAACTTTGAAAGAATGAAGAATTAATTTTTGAGAGAAATATGCTTTTTGAAGTCACTGAATCTGAAACTGATTCACTCTGGGACTAATCTGAAAAAGGAACACTCTGAAGTATTTCAATGAGGACCTTAACTATAAAAATCAGAATTTTATTGACACAAACAATATTTCATGTGTAAAAAAAAGGACAGATTTGTTTTAATCCTATTTTGTTCTGTTAGTTTTTTAACATAGTTTGCATATTTTCCAATATGGAAACTTCTCTCCTGTTTGGTATGAGACATAAAAATTTCAAGAACATTGCTTGTGGTACCTTAGCATTTTTTTCTAGACAAAGATATTCAGACCAACTTTGAAATACCTCAAGCTGTTCTCATCATGCATACACTAGCAATGCAAAATACTTCTTGTAGGTAATAATTGAAAATGGTGTGTGATGATAATCAAGATTCTTTGTGTCATGCTTCTGGTAGGATAATTAATAACATATCTGTCACAGGAAAGTGATAGAGTGATCTCTGTAATGTGGTCCTTTATGATCCCTTTCACTTCAGAAAGGTCTGGCTTCACAGTGAGACCAGTTGCTGGATACCTGTCTCCCCGTGACTTTTTGGCTGGCTTAGCCTACAGAGTCTTTCACTGCACTCAGTACATACGGCACGGCTCCGATCCCCTCTACACGCCCGAACCGTAAGTTGCTGCCTTTGCTTTAGTACTGAAAAGATATGCTCACCAGCTTCTTAAAAGAACCAATTGAGTTTGCCAAGATTGAAAAGAGGAACCTTTCTACAAAATGTGAAATTCTTCTTACACTGTTGATGACGAAATCCTTCACGTTGGCGAGCCAGAATTTAATTCAAAGACTTTTTTTGTGGAAAATGAAGTTTTCACCTAAAAATTTTGAAAAAGCGTCTATAATTTTATTTTCTGCTGGACAGCTAGAAAGAAGTTGTGGAAAAAACTCTCCTGAATATCTTGAAAAAACCCTGGTTTCAGAATTTTAATTTGAACTTCTGTGTTCCCATTTTTATTTCTTTGGATCAGGTTGCACAGCTGAACTTAATTTCTCTCCTATAAGACAACACAGGCAAGACATGGAGCACTATTCTCTTACCAAGAGAGAATATTAGATATGAAGCCCGTTACAGGGAAATTATGACAGAAATAAGATACACTTTAATTGTGAATTTTATGGGACAGCATTGCAGCTTTTCCAAAACAGAATATTGTGGATTAGTATGAAATATTTTGGCATATGGTCTTTTGATTAAAAGCAGGGGAAAAGAAGATCAACGAGATTGTAGTTCTTGTGTTGTGTTCTGTGCAGTAGCAGCAGAACAGTGTGTGTCATTTAGATAGTATGGAGGTAGTTTTACCAAAGGTATCTGCTGATCTTGTAACCACAGGAGTGAGATTTTTGCAGTGAATCAGTCATCAGGCAGTTAGCATGAAATTGTAGCTGTGGTTTCATCAGCTTGGACTACTTGAGTATGTTTGATTTTTCCCAAATTTACACAAAGGATTCATACATATATATTCAGCTCCATTCCTGTAAACATTTGGACTCATGCCTAAGTTTGATTTAATGAATTAGCTGCCAAAACCATGGAGTAATATTTTTGACTATAAAAGGTTTAATGGCACGTCATACTAAGCTGTGTCTAGAAATGCGGTAGCTTTATTCGGGCAGGAGTCACCAGGTGGTGCTGTTAGACACTGATCTACCTTTCTCCTCAGCATCTGAACGGGGCGAAGTACTTGCTGAAACGCTCTGAGGCTAGCTTTGTGTGCGTGTTTCTTTTGGAAAGGAGGTGGTGATCCCTGAAGGAATTCAGTCTCTTCTATAACTTCTGTAATTAGAATTTAAACCCCTTAAATGTGTAGGCAAATTGATAAAATGGAAAATCTTGAAAGAAGGGCTTGGACGGAAGGAAGAGCTGAACCTCTTTCGGTCTATTTAAAAATATCTGTAGATATTTAAAAAAAAATAAATGATGAAAGGGAAGTACCAGGCTTTGCATCAATGGTTTCCTCTCCTGTGGGAAGCCAGTGTTTCAGGCTGCAGCATGTACCCGTGTTCAGCAAAAGAATGATGATGTTTATTAACTTAGTACAAACTAGAAGAACATTTTCATCTGCTGATAAGAGATTTAGGCACACAACTCCAACAGGATAAAGGCAATAACATCTTCCAGGAAGCAATTAAGTGTGTCTGTGCTTTTCCTGATGTTCTCTGGTTCATTGATTTGTGCATTTGAGAGCCCTGCAGTCTTCAGGATGCTGATTACATTCAGAATTATACAGTGGATCATAGCTGATCCTTAGTAGTAATGGCAGCTGTTTTTTTGGTAACCTTTCTGGTCATGCTGTCTGGAAAGTAGCTGAGTAATAACAA
This sequence comes from Irena cyanogastra, assembly GCA_013397155.1. Lineage (NCBI taxonomy): Eukaryota > Metazoa > Chordata > Aves > Passeriformes > Irenidae > Irena > Irena cyanogastra. Next base: position 110,365 of record VWZV01015164.1, read on the forward strand.
GTGAGTTAAAATGAAGGTTTTTATTCCTTATTTGGGCTGACCTTAAAAATACAGGTTCCGGTCTTAACACTTCTAAATAGGACTAACAGAGGATTTAAGTTGGCATTTTGTAATTATGTTATACCCTCCTCTTGCAAACCTACTGGTTCACATTAGTTAAGTAATGTGTACTGACTATCAGGAACTCTGTAGGAAAATTTTGAAAATCCCTTTTAAAATGTGTTTAGGGTTTTTTTTTCCATAACATAGAACACACAGTAAGTGTTACCAGAAGTGCAGAGTGAAAGCCTGGTGCTTTTTAAAATCAGTGGCAAAACTAAATTGACTTGAGTGGGGACAGCTCTTCATCTTCTGCAGTAGCTGCAGTGCCCTGAGATCTCCTGGTTGATATATGGGGCCATAATGAGGTTTGCTGCAAATCCTGGCTGGTGAATGTTGCATTTCAATGATACAAACCTGGTAAAAAGGCTCCCTTTGACTTCAGTGGGCTTTCTGTCAGATTTAACACCCGGCCTACAGAGCTAGATACAAATTAGAAAGTTCATTTGGTTTGATCTGTATCACTACCATATGCATTTTAAAATATATTTCTTCCTGATTTTAATTATGTTTCTATTACATTTACAGAGCTATGTAGATTTCTTCTGCTTTACTAACTAATTTACTCCAAGAAAAATCTTTTGCTGTGAAAAGTGCATTACAAAAATCTTATTTTCTCTGAGCAATGTGTGTGAATAAATTAAAGAAACTTAATTATTTTCAGAATAAGACGAAACAAAAGAATCAAGCCTTGGTAGTTAAGTGAAGAATTATATTGTTTAGACTATCTACAAAGGGCCAGACTGTCAGGGAAGTCTGAAAGACTCCAATGACAATCCCAAATATTGGTTCATGTTTCTGCCTGAGAGATTTTGTGGTTTTGGGGTTTTTTTGTTCATATGCTTTTTGCTTTAAGCTCCCCTCTTTGTAACTGCACATTATTTAAAATACCACTTTGCATAGCTTTAATGGAAGAATCTACAAGTTAAAGGCATGAGAGAAATATCTTCTGCCTCCTCATTCTTTTCCCCTTGCCAAGAGAGACAAGTTAATGGGATTAGGCTTTGTCTGTTCTCATTTTGTCTGCAAGAGTGGACATAATGAAGACCATGTGTCCCAGTGCAGAATTGGGAATAAACCATCTTTACTTATTTGTTTCTGGGAGTTGTGGCTTCAGCACAGGAAAATGGAGATGTAGGCACTAGCTCAGGTGTCAGTAGATGCTGCCTGCCTGCAGATGAATGTACTTACCTGGAGCCAGGAACTTGGAGCCAGCTCCACTGTTTGCTTCTGCTTGAACTGCTGATACAAAGCTAAATATATCTGATCTGATGGAGTGCAGCACAGATGCTCAGCAGTTAGTGTTGACTTGCTTGATGGAGGTGAGAATTGGTGTGCTGGGCTTCCAGAGGATGGGCTTTGTGACCTATTTTTGTGTTGGAAGTCGATGGTTGGAGAAATCAGGTTCCTCCAGTGAACTGCTTGGTACTGGGAAGTGGTGTGTCTGTCAGACTGCAAACTACATTTCCCAGCTGTCCTTTGCATTGCTAGTGAGCTAAATCTTGCAGGAGAATATAGAAAAAATTGCTGTGATTGGAACTGAATTAATTAAAGAAGAGCCTTTAGCTTTGATGATTATCCAGTCAAGTGATGCAAACCACCAACTTCTGTTTACTACTATCCACCTACACATTATTGGTTCAGACTTCTTGGTGAGGATACTGAGTAAGAAGACTTTAAATTATATAGAGAGTTGTTTTTCTGCTCGTGATTTATCTGAAATGTCATGTTCTGTGACTTTTCAAACAAAAATAGTTTATAAAAGACAAATTGGAGGATTTTGGGTAGAAGGCAGAAAACTTGATGTTTTTTCTCTACCTTTAAAACATTTGTTTACGGCTCAGGATAAAAAAAAAAAAAGAGGAATGTCTTGAAAGAGACAAAAGCAAAGGAAATGTCAGATTGGATTTTTAAAGTGAACTTTACTACCAAGTCCATTATTTCCTGTGAACAAATGCAGTGAAACTTTCAGAATTGTTTGAAAGCTTTTGTAGATGATGCATGTGCACTTCCGTTAGCAGTTTTTTGTACACTTATGTCTGCACTTTGTCATGCCTAACAATGCACTCACAGATGTGAACAGATGTTCTTTTTGAAATTACTTGGATTCTCTGCTTTTTCTGAAATCTGCTTGCTGAAAAATAGAGTGCATAACAAAAGTACCCAGTAATTGTAGTAGGATCTCATGACTAAATGAGAAATTAGGCACACAGAAACTTCTGTAAATATTGCCCCATATTTCTGGGGGCAAGTGGCAAAATGTTTGATGTGGAGTGCTACCCAAGTACTGAAAGAGGAATGGACAAGAGGAAGAGGGAATGTGTTGGATTTCGATTTATGTGGAGAGAAAAGCTGAAAACTGTACTTGTGGGACAGCTGGCTTTTCTCTGGGCAGTTCAGTCTTCATGTCACCAAGTCTGAAGGATTGTAGTGATCAGGCTCTCCCACTCAATCTGGAAATGATGAGCAAATCACAGAACAGCTGGGGTTGAATGATACATAACCTATTTAACAGAAGCAAATGTGTGTGTTTCTACCTACACACAGAATCCATATACACAGGGAAGAACTACACTGTAAAAAACATATTTCAGTGTAAGACTTCTAAGGTAGGGGCCAGACACCCGTAAAATGTCTTATGTTGAGTTATTATGGTATTAATTTCTGTAATGACTCTCTTTTCGTTTCCATTCCCTTAGGGATACATGCCATGAACTCTTGGGACATGTGCCTCTACTTGCTGATCCCAAATTTGCACAGTTTTCACAAGAGATAGGACTTGCTTCACTGGGAGCATCTGATGAAGATGTTCAGAAATTAGCCACTGTGAGTCAAAATCTTTTTGTGGCATGCTCTCTCATCTCTCCTCCTTTTCAGCTGATGAACTGATGTGCATTGTCTTATTAGAGCTGACTACGTTTTCAGGTTCCAGATGACTACGGTTTGACAATCACAGAGCTTTAGGTGTTTTTCTGTTGTTTTTAAGAAGACCAAAGCTGATCACACTAAGTAATCTGTTTCAATTTTTATTTTCCATAATCATCAATTTTCAGGGCTAGCTGAGATGAATTTTGTCTGCTTTAAGGTGCTGGAAACGGGTAGGAAAGGTAAACTTGGAAAAAAAACAAAACATGAAACATTTTGATGTGTGCTCTGATCTCTAGACTGTTAGCTCTTCCACAGGTGGCCACTTTGGCTCTTAGCACTGATATTTCTGTACTCACTGTTCAGTTTTGCAGCTCTTAATTGTATTCCAGTGTGTGAGGGATTTTAAGATGATATTGCATCCTTGCCTGCTGATCCACTTGGTGAATATGTAGTTACTAAGCCAAGGCTGTGCAGCAGTCGGTCTAGAACAAGACCTAGCACCTCAGCCAACAGCTGGGAGATGGATTCTATCCTGCATCAAGTGAGTCACAAGCCAGCAGACAGTGTGAGCTGTCTGTGTGTTAAAGCTGTCAGATGCTGCTGAGACTGGAGCCTTCATGACCTTTATGTGAGGGACCCTGTCAAGCTGTCATGAATCTCCTCTCCTGAGCACCTGCCAGCCCTGCCATATTCCAGCACCTGGGATGCAACCCTTTGCATCATGACATAAATTAGTGACCACTGGTCTTTACCACTTGCTTTGTTCAGTTGTTTTTACTTACTGTATATTTCCTTTGGTGGATCCTGTTAAAACTAATGCGGCAAATAATTTAAGGAACGATATTGGATTAGAAAACTCCATATTTATAGAGCTCCACATTTAAATATTTTATCTTCTGAAAAATTCTGTGAGATCGAGCAGGGGAATTGGTTACTTTAAAACTTTTGCAGCATACTGCTGCTCTTCTACACTACAAGTGCAGTGGGGATTTAAAGGCTTGGAAAGAATTGTTGGATGTGGAGTCAAATTGGGTTCAATTAAACTGCAGAAGTTTTGATGTGCTGCCTTAGCAGGGGCTTAGGGTGCTATCTGCCAGAAAAAGGTGTTTGTACCCCTTTGTTTGATTTGAATCATGTTTGATTTGGATCTTCTGTCTCCTTCCAGAAGAAGCCACTAAACTTAATCAAACTGTCTTCACTCCTTAGTTAGACAAGCTCAATGTCTTGATCATGGCCAACTCCTCTCACATGATTCCGGGTGTGTTTCTTGTTTTTCTAATGGATGTCTGTGGAGAAGAAACCTTTGTTTGTATGGAGGAATCATAAAAGTTGAGAGCATATTTCCACATTTGCTTGGGAGGGACTTAGTAGGAAATCGACCTACCTTGCCATAACATGCAGTCTCAGGAGAAACTGCCCAACTGGCTGTCCCTGTAAGTATTTTGAGGAAAATGTTATGCCCAAATATTTAATCCAAAAATAACCTTGGATTACATGGGCCTATTGCAGAGGAAAAAGTTGGTACTGTTGGCTGTTTGGGTAGAGATATTAATATGAAGTGACCTCTGAATATTATATAAATGCTTGTACTCCTCCCCCTCACAGAAGTTCCCAGTTATGACTGACAGTGTCATCTGAACAATGAGCTGCTCCTGAATCATAAAGCAAAAAATAAAAGAAGACAGCTGAATCACTTTCCCTTATCACACTGAGAATCTGATATCTGAGTCAAAGCTGGTTTCTCCCCCCCATGCTGGAAATAGCTCTTTCAGGTGGAAGAGATATTTAGAAAGAGGCTGACGGTGTTATTTTTTCTAGGAGCACAATGAGGAGCTGTGCTCCTTGGGGCAGATGCTTGACAAATACAGAGATGTTACTTGCCCTAAAATGTGCAATGTAAACAGCTAACTTGAGAGCAAGTAGAAAGAATACCTCTCAGTGGTGAGGGTGAAGAGGCCAAGAAATTCATTCAGCTGGGCACCAAAAGTCACCTGAGGTGCCGTTGACTAACTTTTGCAGCATTCAGTCCCACTTCCATTCTAGATAATAAACAGACACAGCAAGCTGAGAAATGCCAGCCGAGAGTAGTAACACAGAAAAGCATTGCAGGTTCCAGAGGGGCAACTTCAAAGTAAATAGAGAAACAAATGGAGAGAGAGTATGCATATTAATGAGCTTGAATCAATATGCCCAAAGCAAGCTTGCCATTAGCCTGACCTGTTTCAAAAGATAGTGACATTAAGTGCTGAGCCATTACAGGGAGGACAATGGCATTAGGAAGAGAGGAAAACACCTCTTAGAAATTCAGATCACAAAGAGAAGAATTATTACAGGTAATTTCATAATCTTTTGCTCCATTCTGCTCTCAAAAAGACACTGTGTATCAGCTTTGATAGATCTGCTCTTTGTGCCCTGCCATGAGCTGCAAAGGAAACGTCTGATGTTTTTGTCCCTGCAGGGCTAACATGCTGGATGTAGAGCAAGCTGGAGCCTGGTGCCTGGGAAGGCTAGAAATGTTTTGTAAATTGCAATTAGTCATGTCTGTGCAGCCCCATCGAGGGCAGGAATTAAATGGGAGAGCATTGCAGGGGCCCTGGTGCTGGCCAGCTGGAGGGAGAAGAATGGCTGCAGGGGAAGGGAGCTGAAAAGACAGTATGCAAGTTCCCTCCATCCTCTTGGGGTCTTGTAGTCAGATGGGGGAAAGAAGAAAGGAACAGCTTCTGCTTTGTCAGGAGAGTGGAATACTGAAAGAGCCAAAAGACGGTCTTTATAGTGGTGTGTTGAGAGATTCCATTTTCATTTACAATCTTTTGAGAGTAAGAAAGAGGAAAGACCAAAAAAAATGGTGACAGAGATTATGTTACTGAAACAGAGCAAAATATTTGCACCAGCCATTTCTTTTCGTGGAGTGTGGTATAATGCAGTTCCTGATTGAGGAAATACAAAATTGGCCATGCATGCCTTGGTTCTAATTATTATCATCATCGTTACTCATGTCTTGTCCTGTTCTGATTGATTTTCTAAAACTGCTTTTGAGCTGATTTTTCAGCACGTCTGGTCTTTCTATTTTCACATAGTACAGAAATACAAAAGGCTGTCTTTTCTGCTTACCTATCAAACCATAAACTGTAGAGAGGACTTGACATGAGGTGTTTCAACTAATTTATATAGTATATCATTTGCAGCATTTAGCAGCACATAACGTAAGGTTTTGTCAGGAAAATTATACCAAAAAATACATCTAGATTTACATTTCAGTGTTAACTTGTAATTTGTGGACCTGGGAGCTGTCTTTGTAAAGCTGCAAGTTGCTAAGCAGGAGCCTGCCTATCTTGCTAATGGCAGAAATGACTCCTGACTCCTGCTAAGTTGTTTCAGCACAGCTCAGGTTGCCCCTTCAAGCTGCAGTACGTGTAGGATGTGTTTGTGTAGGTGAAATTCAGTGGGTGGCAGTTCAGAAAAGGGGCTAGCAGAGTGTCTTTTTCGTGCAGTTTATCACCAAATCTTTCCGCCCAAAAATTTGGTCATTAGGGCCTAATTAGTTGCACTAAGTTTTTTTCCAGTCATTTCTCACTGAAAGTTACATTTAAACATTCAGTTCTTTAGAGCTGTAAAACTTTCACCTTTTCATCTTTCTTGATAATATTTGTTCTTGTGTTTTAACAGCATGGGACAGTAGAAATCAAGAAATTTCTTTTGTTCTTGCTGTCCTCTACACGAAAAACCACAAAAATTGCTTCTAAATTTGAAGGAATTCTGTGTGATGAGATCTTGTAAATGTGTTTCAGGCTTGTTATGAATGTAAAAGTTTTACCTTGCCTGCATGGTGACTGAGGCCAACAGTTAATTTCTAAAGCTAACTTTAATTTATCAGTGTATGTATCACAAACAAAATGTTTTAAAATTATATATTGGCTGAAAAACAACATTCAGAACCACCTCTCTGAGTTGTGGTAATTCTTGTGGCTTTACCTGCCTGTCTTCCCTCAGAATTCTCTGGTCTTGTTAACATCATTCCAGACCTTTTCTCACACTGAAGGTCTGGCACATAATTCAGAACAGTTCTCCATTATGTTTGCTGAGGAGATGACCAGAATGGAAGAAACAGGAACATTTCAGATAAAGACTGAAAAGCATTTGGTAACTTAGGCAAGACTCAGCATTTGTAGTCTCACTAGATAGAATAGCCTCTCATCTTCACAAATAACAGATTAGATTTCCCATAGGGGCTATTTAGTACTGCTAGGCTGTAAGTACAGTTTGTGAACTGCCTCCATGGATGAGCAAATGGAGCTGAGAAGAAAACTTGAGATTTCGAACATTCCCACTCTACACCTAAAAAATCAAGACCACCTGTGTGTTTCTCATTTATAGTTGTGAAATGATTCATATGGAACTAACTGTCATTGTCAGTCTGTGATGAGTTCCCCTGCTGAAAATATTCTGACATGTAAAAATAATTATGTATTGGCCAACTGAAACCTGGTATAACAACCCAAAAGCTAGGGCAGTCACTGAGCATATTGAAATTTAATGTTCAAATCTCTGCTTAGTCTTTTTTCTGTATCCCAGTTGCATGCCATCTATGTGTGACAGATGCCAAGAGTCAGCACAGTGAGTACCTTAAATCCAGTGATGACATAATGGAATTTCTTGCGAAAGTGCTACTTCCAGCTACACCTGTAGTTGGTGAATAAAGGAGCAGAAGCATGGCTGAGATTGAATATAACTTAAAATTGCTTGAGTAAATTTTGATGTGCTTACAGGAGACATATGAAATTACTCTGATTTGGGGTGTATGTCACTTAAGGGTGATGAACCAATTCCCAGGGTAAAAGCTAGGACAATAAAGCTGAAATCAGGTATGATGGATCCCTATAGACAGACATTGTCCTGTTATACCATGATCTGTACTGTTCATCAATGGATGGCCTGGGCAATGTTTCTGTTTCTGACTTTGACTAGGCAAAAGTACCCATAGGAAGATGCATTTTGAAATTGCCCAAGTGTGAAACCCGAAACTTTAACAAGGAACAGAAGCAGATTAAATTTTCTGCTTTTCTTGACCATTATGAAGTCACGCAGATGTGTTTGAATCAGGAGTAAAGGATAACTTAATAATGGATTACTTTGTTTGCTGTGGTATGGCTGGGCTCACTGACCGCTGCTCTAAAGCCATTCTGTAATTTGTGGGCTTGCTCTGAAAAATGTTCTAAAGGATTTAATTAAAAGTAATGGTCTCCATTTGTAAGGGTTTTTTTCAGCAATGCTTTTCAATAAAGTAGCTGAAGCACTGAACTGAAGTCCTTCCTACATTATGCATAATCAAAAAGTTGGGCCGAAAAGATTGTGCATATGTCACAAAATGGACTAAGGGGGAAAATAAACAAATGTAGATTCCAGGGATCAATATTTAATATTTTAGAATACTGCCATGGTCTCCTGGAGTGCATTTTTACAGTCATTCTGTCAGACATTTGTAGTCTAAGAGGAAATGTATCAGCAGAGATACTTAACTAGCTTTAAACTAGCCCTCCAGATTGAAGAGTTCCATTACTGGAATTGGGAGCTAATGCTCAATATTTTCTGCAGGATTTGTGGCAGTCTGCTAAGGCATTTTTTCTGGGTATAAAGCGTCTGTTTCCAGGTTTGGATCTGTAAAAATTGCTGTGCTGGTCAGGGCCATGGCTGGTGACTTGTGCCAATCATAAATAGCTACTTAGGGGAGATGAAAAAACAGGATGAGCATATCTGATCATTTTCAAATGTTTTCCAAACTTCTCACCAATCAGGAACTTGAAGAGCTCTTGTTCTCACAAATGTGGCTTCTATGTATCTAATTATCTTGAAAGGATTTCTGTCCAGAGACAGCTGTTTATGTTCGAAGACACTTAACTTTTTACTACTTGCAGTAACTTTGTCAACAAGTTCTATGGCTCAGCTATTCACTCTCTGGTGAACTGTCTCATTTGTTGCTTTTAACCTCATTACTACTAGTTTTTTTTGTATATGAAGAGAGAATGATCAAATCATCCCTGGAGCCTTTCTATGTGCCATCATGACTACAGAACACCTTTTCTTGCTTAGTTCTCTCTTTTTCTGGGTAGGAAACCAATAGTTTGTTTAGTCACTCTTCATGCTGTTGAGGATGTTATTCCTCCCCTGAATCCTTTCCTGCTAGAACTGGAAAAGAGAAAAGATATATCAGTCACCAGGCTGTGGAAGACAGTAAATGAGCAGCTTGAATGCTAGCTTGAGTTTGATTAAGAGTAGCACTGCAGAGTCAAGTCACTTTTGGACGTGCTTGCTATAGAAGTGGGGACCTTTTGTATGATAGGAAGACTGGACCTGGTGTTGTAGAGCTGACACAAGTTGTTGCTTAGGGATGAAAGATATAGGCTGGATGCAGAAGGAAGGTAGGATTCAGTGGATCCGTCTTGCATTGCCATACAAGGATGTGAGTCCCTCCAGTATGTGATCAGAAAGGAGCAGGTTAACACAGGATGTGTTAATCTTAAGAAGAAACATCTTGTGCTTTATACTGGGTCCCTCAAAGCTAAGAAGGTGAAAGAGGGCTCACCTGTTGCTAAGAGAGTGCCCAGTTGTTCAAGTCAGAAACCCGCTTCTTGAAGGGTCTCATGTTGCCCTAACAGACAAAATTATGTGCTCACAAATAATTAGAAAGAGTGTTATTCTATAAAGTACTCATAAATATGTGTCCTTAGGCCCAGCCCTGTGATAAGGAAGCTAGATGCAAGGGAGAGCTAATTTGACTTAATTGGGAGCAGGGAAGAAATTAGAAACTTTACTGTAGAAATAATATAGTTCATTTTCGACAGGATGTGATTTATGAAGATCAAGCCCTAAGCAGTTAGAAACACTAAAGAAAAGGGCTCTATTAAAATAACAAATTGCAGCCAGGGACTGGGTTTGCTTTTATTTCTTGTAGCATTTTGTTTCTGAAAGTGGTTAGATCATAATCTGTGCGGTTACTGAACTGCAAATGCAAATTTTCATGCACACAAGTAATACATTTTGACATAGAGGTTAACAAGAGAATGGTGCAAATTTCACACAGCACTGGCTTGCTAATTACGTTTGTTTATTTTCAGAAACAACTTCATTTTCATTAAGAAATTGCAGATTCTGCAATAGTAATCTTTGCCAGTCGTTCAATAGCTCACACTCTGAACGTTTGCTCTGCTACAGTAGTAATGAAAGTGAGTCTGAAAAATATCTTAGAAAAAAATTATGGAATTTAGGAGTGCATGCAAGTGGCAAGCATCTTCCAATTCAGTGTTGGATCCAGTTGGGAAAGGCTGAGGAATGGTTGAGAAGAGTCTATGAATTTCGATAGGATTTTTTGCATATTTGTTTTCTTTTTTGACCTTGAGTTGATAATGTATTAGCAAAAAGACATAAAGTGTCTTTTATAGAACATATGTAACCAGGAAAAAAGAAGATATCCAGCATAAGCTTCCAGTAAGCAACAATAAGACAAACATTTTGGGTAACAACTACTAACAAATCAATCATACATTGCAGGAATAAAGGTTTAAACAGCAGGGGAAAAAAGAGCAGTAAAGGAAAGATTTGGAATATACTGCTGCTGCCGTTCCTGACTGCCCCTGTGCTTTCAACAGTATGTAGAAAGAAAGCAAGAATCCTGGGATCTTTGCAGGTATTGCTCACACTGTAACACATTTTTAAGTCATTTGTACAAGACATGGACATCCTCCAGCAGCAGCACACAGGTATATGGGGAAGTGAAGGACTTTAGTGTGTGGCCGCTCATTTCAGCCATGTCTAGGTTATGCTTAGGACTGAGGGAATGTCTGTGCTGTGGGTGCACAGGTGCAGGAGCTGGCTTTATCCAAGCTTTCCATGAAGCCAGAGCAGTGCAAAAGTGGCTTTGGTGACTGCAGGGAGGGCTCCCTTAGGAGCAGCTCCCTGAATGCAGCTGTCTGGTTACCTGGCTGGGGCCCACAGTGGTGTTGGGATGGGCTGGCTCCAGGCTCCCTTTGCTCAGAGATTTGTGCATCCTGCTGCATTGTGCTGTGCAACCATGGCTGCTACCCTGCATAGCCAACCCTCATTTTAGGGGTCAGTGACCCCATCAGGAGAAAGAAGCCAGGAGATTCTGCACTCCGGCAGAAACCAAAACAGTTATGTGTAACCACACAGTCAAAGTATAACAGAATGGGTTGGGTTAGGAGGGACCACAATGGATTATCTGGTCCAACCTCCCTGCTCGAGAAGGGTCATCCTGGATCACATCGCACAGACTTGTGTTCCAGATGGTTTTTGAATGCCTTCAGTGAGGGAGACTCCATGACCTCTCTGGGCAATGTTGTTCAGTGCACGGTTACCCTCACAATAAAGTTCTTCCTCAAATTCAGGTGGAACTTCCTGTGCATCAGTTTCTGCCCATTGTCTCTTGTCCTATTGCTGGGCACCTCTGAGAAGAGCCTGGAAACTTCTCTTGCCGTGCCTTCAGACACTGATAGACATTGACCCTCTCAGCCATTTCCTTTCAAGGCTGAACAGGCCTGGCTCCCTCNAAGGGTCATCCTGGATCACATCGCACAGACTTGTGTTCCAGATGGTTTTTGAATGCCTTCAGTGAGGGAGACTCCATGACCTCTCTGGGCAATGTTGTTCAGTGCACGGTTACCCTCACAATAAAGTTCTTCCTCAAATTCAGGTGGAACTTCCTGTGCATCAGTTTCTGCCCATTGTCTCTTGTCCTATTGCTGGGCACCTCTGAGAAGAGCCTGGAAACTTCTCTTGCCGTGCCTTCAGACACTGATAGACATTGACCCTCTCAGCCATTTCCTTTCAAGGCTGAACAGGCCTGGCTCCCTCAGTCTCTCCTCTTAAGGGAGATGCTCTTGAGCCCCTGAGTCATATTCATAGCCTTTTGCTGAACTTGCTCCAGGAACTCCATCTCTCTCTTATACTGGGGAGCCCAAAACTGGACANTGTTGTTCAGTGCACGGTTACCCTCACAATAAAGTTCTTCCTCAAATTCAGGTGGAACTTCCTGTGCATCAGTTTCTGCCCATTGTCTCTTGTCCTATTGCTGGGCACCTCTGAGAAGAGCCTGGAAACTTCTCTTGCCGTGCCTTCAGACACTGATAGACATTGACCCTCTCAGCCATTTCCTTTCAAGGCTGAACAGGCCTGGCTCCCTCAGTCTCTCCTCTTAAGGGAGATGCTCTTGAGCCCCTGAGTCATATTCATAGCCTTTTGCTGAACTTGCTCCAGGAACTCCATCTCTCTCTTATACTGGGGAGCCCAAAACTGGACACAGCACTCCAGATGTGGCCTCACTGATGTCCTCAAACTGTTCACTATTCTTTTTATTGTCTGGGCTAGTTCAGTAAGTAATTTTGCTTCCAAAAGGTCATTCATACACGTAGCTATTGTGCATAACTCAAATAGTGTCATATGGAAAGAGTCTTAAAATACATACCTGTACAGAGCTGAACAGGTGCCAACTTAATGTTCACAACCACAGGACTGGACATACCCGTGTTCAGTCTGATATCTCACCCAGCATGTTTGAGTGCTTTCTTTGTATGCACAGATTAAAGCATGGAAGTAAGACAAAATACTTCTGGCATCTGTAACTGCGCCGAGGGCTTAATTCCTTAATGCTGTGGCTTCAGAAGTGGTTCTTATGCCTGTCGTCACCTTTCTATCCAATAGCTGGGTGGAATATGGCCCCATACATTTTTAATTGAGATATTTTTGGGTGATCTACCATGATAAGCAAGTATAGCTTCATTTTATATTTATAAGTCCAATGCTGATGCTACAGAGGGCCAGGGGGCAAGTTTGCCATTGCTTTCAATAAGCTAGGTCTGTGGGCTAAATACTAACCTTATTTCCATGTGTACCATCTCCTAAAAGATCTGGAGTTGTACACAGGCAAATGAAAGTAGAATTTGTTGCTGTAAAATTAATTATTTATCATTTACTTTTCAAAACATCTTATTCAGACATAAGGGTTTCTGTGGGGATTCAATTGATTCTGGAGGACACATGATTTTGCAGTTGTGTCCCTTCCTTTGTCCAAACTTGCGTGGTACAGCATCCAACAAATTCTGTTAGCTCCCTCTTGAGCTAGCAGGCCTTCTGAAGTTATTGCATAAAGGTTTTTGTTTTATTTGTTGATGATTTTGGAAAGTTAAAGCAAGTACTCTGAACCTGAAAGCATTGTTGAAGCCAAAGACAAGGTTACAGAGAAGGGCTTTGTGACTGTTAATTTTGGTTGTTTTGGTTTGATTCCAGCTGTGGCTGAAATTGTTGCAGTGCAAGGTCAACAGAACTTCAACATGTTGGTGCTCTTTCAGGCACACTTTGAACAACCCCTCCACTCTCTTATTCTCTTAGTTTGTTTTTGCAATAGACATAGCATTAGTTTAGACTGAAGAACCTTGTTTCAGTTGTCAGCTGTAAGTTTTATATATTCTGTACCTTATAGAGAACTTTCTATAGACATTTACAAAGATGGCATCTGCTAATAGTGCTAGATAAAGCAGTTTGAGCTCAGAGCTTTTTCAAGCCATGCTGGAAAGAGTGGGTACTCACAGATTATGATTTTTTTTACCTGTAAAGCATATTACTCTTTTTATTCCCTAGAGATTTTTGTTCCCTACCTTGAATCAGTAGGCTGTAATTGTAATAATTATATAGTTTGACTACATGAAAGTAGCTAAAATTATAGTTTAACAAGACATTTTACATCTCTCAAATGTAAACACCCTTATAGGATTAATTTTTTCATCTTTGCTTAAGCATATTAGCTTATATACAGATCTATACTATATATCTACAATGAATTTAGGACCTATACAGGCACAGAATTCTTGCATATCCATGGGGATCTGATCACTAGTGACAATTTTGGAGTGATCTTCACATCTGGTAAGTCACTTCCAGACCAAAAATTCCTGTAAATTCCTTTGACTTTGGTACAGTGAATAGCCACGATCTCTCTGCTCACAGGTATTTGCTCAGTATATTTTTTCCACCTTGCTGAATACATGTTCATGTGATTTGCTTTGTGTTTACATACTGCTGGCAAGTAAGTCAGTGGTGACTCAGTTGACTACTCTGTGGTTGTAATAGATTCATTTTACATGCCTTCACTGCTGAAAATCAGGGTGCTCCAAGAAGGTGTGCAACTATACTTGAAAAAGATTTTGTTTGGGGCTTGAAAAACATCTTCAATTTGGATATATTTTTAGTAGCAAAATTAATAGATATTTAAAATTCCCTGAGCTACTTTTCTTCTTTGATCTGTCTGTCAGCTTGACATGAATAGAACTTACACTTTTGTGCTTATGCCTACTATCTTGTTTGCTTCTTTTTTGCAAAGCAGGTTGAGTTAATGCATTAAGAGTCACAAAAGCTTTTGGGAGTCTTTTGGCATTTATGTGATTAAAAGAACATTGAGTTTAAATGCAGTGTTGCTGTTAGAAACTGTGATGTTTGAAAACAAGTCTTAGCTATTAAATCAGTTTTCAGTAAATATATACAAAATCTTAATTTTCTTTTTAAAATGTTTAGAAAATTAGTGTGGATGTTGGTAATTTTGGAATGAAGTCCTAATTCTTTTTTGCTCTTCAGAAATAAATTTGAAATTAATGTGACTGTGAAGAAATAGTGCATTTTTTCCTTGAAATTAGAATTTTAAAATTCTAACACTGGCCAGTTGTCCCTGCCTCTTCTCTCAATGTGTTTTTGCCCCCACAGTTACAGAACCTGAGAAAGTTCTGATATCCTTTCAGCCCCAGGAGGCTGCTCCCCTTTCTGAAGATACAGCCTCCCCTAATCAGTGGATACACTTGGAGTTTGGCAGCTGATCATGCACACACAAAGCTCATACCCCTCCTTGGCTAAAATGACATGGGAGGCTCAGTGGCTCTCCTGCATCACTCCCTGCAGTGCAACTGTCTAAGGCAGTAATTGGCCTGGCAATTAGTGGGGACACAGCCTGCTTCAGGGAATGGCAGCAGGAGAAGCACCACATGAGCCTGGCACCTTCCCCAGGGGAATGCCTGTTAGGGAGGACACCGGGGGTCTGTCTCGGGGCTGGCCCAGGGTAGTTTCTAAAGAGGCCTCACCGCTCAGAGTAATGAATTCTGACAGTGGACTGGCACAGGGCAGTGGTTCAGTAAACCCCCTGCTTATAAAAGTGAGGATAGCCTGTGCTGTGATTAGTTTCGCCTTTGCGACTTGATAATCTGTGGATTTACTCAGCCAGCCTGTCAAAAGCTTCTCCCAGGATAAGTGGAACAGAATCCTGCGCCAGTTTTCCCCTTTTGCAGTTTTCTTAGAATATTGCAACATTTTCAAAAGGATGAACTCTGCCTCCCCATCCTGAAGAGTATTTCATGGAGTGCTGCAAGTTTATGCTTTCTCTTCTGTGTCGCCTGCTTAGCATGCTTGCCACGGAGTGGAAGATAGCCTTTTTAGACAACAAAAAATGTTGGACTGGTGCTGAGGTCTACAGGTAACTGTGGTAGTAAATGTGTCCTGAGGGCCAAGCTAGGCTTCTGTAGAGATTCTGGCTCTGGATGCTGGGGGAAGAAAAGTGTCTGAGTGGTTCTTGGCAGTCCTCTGGATATTCTTCTAAGCAAGGCAGTTCACAATTTGGGGTAGCAGTCCTAGGGTCAATGACCCATAAAATGAGCATGCTGTCATGCAAAGAACAGACAGATCTCTTTGTATGTGTATTTGTTTCAAATATTCTCTCACTTGTGTGATGCCTCCTGTCACTGTTCAAGTCCCTGGCTCATTGCTGGAAGAATCATACCCTCCAAGCTGTAGCATAAGCCACAAGGCTGAGGAGAGCATTGTGGAGTGCTAGCCCTTGCCCCTGTACCCTATCAAATCAGCACCGTTCCTGCTTTGATTGTGTTAATGCCAAGTCCTCATCTATAAGAGTAGCAAGACAAAGAGGTGTAAAATAGGGATGGAAAAGCCCTGGA
The DNA here is from genome assembly GCA_013397155.1 of Irena cyanogastra. Taxonomy (NCBI): domain Eukaryota; kingdom Metazoa; phylum Chordata; class Aves; order Passeriformes; family Irenidae; genus Irena; species Irena cyanogastra. The sequence continues at coordinate 126,333 of VWZV01015164.1, forward strand.
CAGTTCCTGCTTGCAGCTTGTGAATTTCAAAGGATCTTAATGAACCAAGTGTGTCATATGAGGCAGCATAGACTGAAGTGTGGTTCAACAGCAGTGATATGCTCAGCTTTTTTTTTTTTTTTAAATTTACTTTCAGAGGACCCCGTCTCGTGTAGTCCCAGCTAACATGTCAAAAAACCTCACTGTCCCTGTTATGTTACCTCTGTGAAATCTCTGGATGACTGAAATTTGAACCAACAGCTTGAAAAGAAATGGGCGAATACTCTCTTCAGCTAAAATAGGGACCACTGAACGTGAATTTGTGTTATATGTTGTAAAATAAAGTGGAAAGGAAATGGCTCATTATTGCACATCATTTTTTCTTAATAACTCCACATGAAATTAATAAACCTTAAACCCCCAGGTTTTAGAAGTTGTTCTAGATAAGAGTCAAATGACAGGGAAGGGGAAATAGGAAGGGCAGAGCATTAGGGCTTCAATGACTTATGTTTAACAATTATCTAAGCAGCAGTTTCTACTTTCAGTGATCTCATCTTCTTAGCTGCATATTAAGCTTCAGCATTGTTAGTTAATTAAGTTGAAAAAACTAGGAGTTCTTTTTCTGGCAGTGTTGAGCAAGTGTGCTTTTTGGGGCATTGATTTTTTTCACCATCTCTGTGACCACTATCTTTGGAGGAAGGGAATTACCTTGACAGGAAACACCAGACATTCTGTGTAAGTGTTGAGGTTCCTGATTCTTCACCCCCAAGGTTTTCAACCGAGATAAAATGAGTGGGCTGGACAGACATCATCTTTGTACAGAGCAAACCTAAGTTCAGATTACTCTGAAGTAATTCCAACATGGAATGTGATATTATGTGACTTCAGCTATGTGGGAGCTAACTTCTTTTGCAACAGCAGAAAAATCCCAGAAATGCTTCATCGTCCTTTCTCTCTGCTTGCTCTTTAGAGTAGTAAGAGGGCCTCCTTCATGTGAGAATGAACAACAGAAATATTCTCTCAAGAGACACAAAATTGTTAGCAGGAGTGTTGTCCAGGTCCTATTCTGGGAGTCATATTGCACCTGCAAGGTTGGCAGCTGCCATACACATTGTATTGTCTTGGCTCCCCAGTGTTGGAGGTATAGTGCTACATCCTTACTAGTGCTGCTTGAGGTACATTTTCTGCTCCCTAAAAAATGCATGATGATAATTTTATTTTGGTTGCTATTATGCATTTTTCTGCAGAAGCTCCTGAGAAAACAAGCATGATTTGAAAACATTCACAGGGGGTTAAGCCTCCCTCCTTGAGCTCAGTATAGGCCATTCTTTCTCTGAGTATGTCAAGCCTCGAATTAGAGGGATTTACATGTGGTGGTACTGTGTGCTGTGACTGTCAACAGAAATGTGAAGGCTGGTGTGTGTCTACCCTCTAATGAGCAGCACCACATCTACTCAAACTGTTGTTTATAAAGGTATTGTTCCAAGCATTCACCCTTAGTGAAAGGTCTGAATGAGAAGAAGTGAGATGAGGGGAAAAAGGAGGCTATTGTTAAATATATTCACTTTGAAATCCCTGAAGGAAACCTCATTTCACTGAGCCTAAATGCTTTTCAAAGTGGCAGACTAAACAAAATTCTTCAAGAAGGTAAATCTGAAGAATTAAACTTGGTTTATTTTATTTAGAAATACTGTTGGTTGTGAATAGGGTCACTGCCTTTGTTGGAGGTAAGTGAATCACCTATAATGAGACTTGGCTATTGAATTTTACTCCTTCTCTGCTTTTGATCTATTCACAAGCTCATCATGAGATTTATTTGTTGTTCAAAAATCTCTCTGCATTTCTGCTCAATAATGTTCCCGCATGAATAGCTGTCAAATAGCTGGTATTGCTTGAGGTCTGGACTCCAGCACTGGGCTGTATTGGCTAGTTGCCTGGGTTACCTTTGTTACATCTATCTGTTTCTTGTAGTAGAGCATTCCTGATACTACTCAACAGACTGTGAATTTTGAATAATTCAGTCAAATGTGAAATGCCAGCTGTGTTTTGGGTTTTTCTGTGACTATTGATGTTTTTGAGATTGAAAAATAAGCAACTATTCAAAAATTTATTTGCACCAGCTCTGAATGAAGAAAGAAAGCACAAATGAGAGTCACATATATTTCTGAGTTGCGAGTTGCTTGCAATTTGAGCACCTTTTACAGGGAGAATGAAAACACTTTTATTTCGTTAATTCTTAGGATTAATTTCTAGCAATGGGATTTTTAAAAGTCTTTCAGTGGTATATAATTATTTATTTATGAGATAATTACAACTATATGAGAGATTTAATCTCTAGGTGAATATTTTTAGAGCTAAAATACCAAAGAAAAAGGAATTAATCTTTGCATATTGTGAACATATCACATGCATTTGAATTGAGTGGTCCATTCAAATATCCTTTGAAATCTGAAATCCAGTAGGAAAAAGATAAATATATTTTCTTAAGGATATTTATTTGGCACTGGCCTTTCAAGTACTTACATGTATTAATAGTTGTATTGTCTTCATGGCAACTAATGTTATATACATATAAAGTAATTGTTTGTGCTATTACACATCAGTTTGGGGCTGCAGGCCCATGACATTGGCAGTTCATGTAGTGGTGAGTCTTCTGCCTGTGTAACAGGATTGCAGTCATGCAAACTCTCATTCTTCCCACCCCCTTGTGGCAGGGAGCAAAGTGAATTAGCTCTCAACGTGCTTGGTGTTCCCAGGACTCATCCTGACAACATTTTCATAAAGTACTTTCAGACAACAGATAAAATCTCACGCTCTACTTTGTGCTGAAAATTGCCACGTGAACACAAGTATCAGTCTCCAGCTATACCCTAAGAAAATTAAGCAAAGTGGAATGGCTTGAAAGGCCTTTTTATGAACAAATCAGATTTTCTACTACTGACTCAGTGACACTAGGACTCAACACCATGCACAAGCTCTTTGCACAGGTCCCAGGAGGGGGATTCTCAAATGCAAAATGATGTAGTGTGAGAAGGGATTTTCAAAGGCTTAGAAACCAGACAGGTGAGGAGAATTGAGCCTATCAGACCTTTCTTCCTGCCTTTGAAAATATCTAAGCACCCTCGAATAACGATTTTTTCTGTCAGCTGTCATAGCTGTCACTGACTTTTTCTTTTTCTTATGGTAGTCCAGTTTATAATGCAGGGCAGTGTCTGAATACAAAGAAGAGACGCCGTATTTACCCTGGAGACCAGATTTGGAGTTTGCCAGGGCTTGATGTTCTCTTCATCTTTCCCATCAACAGCAGGACAACTGATCTGACTCCTAAAATCACTTGGCCAGACAAGCTACCCCAGTATCTTGTCTCTGACACAGGCAATTGCAGACATCTGCAGGACAGTGTATGTTAAAAGCCATATGGTGGTATTTTCCTGATGTACTGCTTTGCTTGCCAATGATTTGATTCAAGGGCCTTTGATTCAAGGGCTCTGAAGGAAGAAATCTGCTATATTAGTATTTTATAGCCCTTAACTGGATTTTCTTCCATGCATCTGTTGAATAATTTTTGAACCCATTAGATAATGTTTCATGAGCATGACTGTAAAGTATCTTTCATATATTTTGGAATAAATAAGAGAAATAGAATTAAATGATACTGAAGACAGTCTTGTGCTCCTGGCACAGTCTTGATTGATGTAACTTGGTATAAAAATGATTTCTAATCCCTCATTTGGCATTTTGATTCTTTATCTCATTTTGCTGATTTAATTAACAGAGCAGCATTTTACTGTAAGGCTCTTTGAGAACTTCAGAATTTAAAAAAAAAAAGGCACCTTTCCTACTTCAAGAGCCTATCTATAGTTGTAGCAAACACACTTCACCCCAAAGATGATGTGGAACTGGAAGTAAAGTACAGATATTGTTGTAGTTTGTAGAGGAACCAAATATCTGGGGCCACAGTCTAGGGAGTATGCCAGAGAAGTCCAAGATTTCAAATCAGAGCAGGAGAGCCTGGATGCCCCTGTTTGTGGCTGCATTCACCAGCCTACATGTAACAGCAGTGTAATAATCAACTTTGTCTTCAGGTGAGGCTTCAAGAAATGTATTTATCTCAACAGCCACAGCTTTGTTCAGTCATTCCCATTCCAGTGTGCTTATGCTGTGTAATACAGAATATCACAACTGTAGTTTACCATACAAGGAGGCACATTTACTAGGGTATCTATGTGTCTGGTCTTTAAAAAGTGCCGCTTTATAGTTAATATTTAAAGTCCTTATCCGTATGCCTCGATGTTTGTAAGCTTGAGAATACAATTTGCCAAAGCCTGCAAACTCTACTGCACTGAGCCACCTTTGCATGCCTGAGTATGAGTAGACGGGTGGGGGGAATCCTGTATTGCTGACTACCGATCTGAAGATGGCAGCATTGGGTGAGGTTTGCACTTTCTTGGCTGAGCAGGGCTCTTAAACACAAAATTGTGGTTGCTGCATGTGGCAAATTTATAAATCAGCTTTTAATTTGAAAGGCTTTTCTTAATGCTGCAGTTTGATATCACAAGTTAGTAGTAGGCAGACATATTGCCATTTATGTGTTTTATTTTAGTTAGTTATACTGAGAGTACAAGTCTTATAAATAGTAAAGATTGGCTCTCACCAGCAAGCGTTAGCTCATAAATACGACTCCCTTTTATTACAGTAACAATTATAATAATTTTTGAACCAATGTAAAAGATGCTCCCTCTTTAAGTACTGTCTATCCATCAAGGAGGAAGTGGAATCAAGTCCTACCTGTCTGGTGGACAGGTTGCTGCTCACCCTGGACAGCAGGGATTGCTCACTGTGTCAGCTCCTCTGCCTTCTGCGCTTTCCAGCCCCCGGAGTGCACAGCCTCAGAGGAGTGGAGAACGTCTCCTCCTCCCCTCTGCTGGCACTACAGATTGCTAAGTGGGCATTTGACTTTCTCCTGAGAGCAGCATGATGTTGGTTTGGTCTTCTTCAGTCTAAGAAAGGTCAACATTAGAGGTGACCCACACATGGGGACAAAGTGCTGCTCTTACAGATCTAAAACATACAGACACCCGACTCCTTTTAGCTGCTGTTGGTTTTAAGAATGAAAATCTGCATGATCACTGTGTTTTTTCAGGAGTCAAATACTGATGTATGTCTGTCAGAATGTTAATGTTCACAGCATAAGAACTACTACCTGGTAGATTCCTTTAAGGAACCTTGAGGAAGAAGGGGACAAATTCAAAGATGTTGGTAGGATTTAAGTGTAAAGCTGAGTTTCTAACAGTTTCTAACATATATACAATCAGGACTGTGGTCTACTGATAGCTCTTCTGGCAAAATATTTAGGCAGAGAAATGAAGTTTGTGCTCTTTGTGATAGGTCTCTCAGCTTCACTCATGATTTTTGTGATGCCTTTGTCATTTGGTGTGCCTGGCTGTTTGTCCCAGAGACAACATTTCTGAAAACCAGTCGTCTTGCCTGCCTCCTAAGTGGTGACAGCAGCTCACTGGATGTATTCAAAAATTTTATGCCAGCTTGATCTACCTGAGTCAATAGCAAAGCCAGAGGTGGAAATTTGATTTTTTTGGGTTTGTTTCTTTGTTCTGTTTGATGATGTTGTGCTTTCACCTCCCTATATTGATATCTGTGCATTTGACTACTGTGGTGGAATCAGACTTGAAACATTTGAAGTCTCTGCCACTGTTCCTTCTTCTCAGCTGACCGAGCAGGTTTGGATCAGACACGGGACTCATGGTTTTTTTCTTTTTTTATTATACCCTTCTGCATTGTGCTATGCTGTATGAATCACTAGCTCTACAGAAACTTTTATGAGGCTAAGCAATTAATAATTTCTGAATTTCTAAAGATTTATTGAACTTAAAAGAGCTGTTAATTTCTGGTCTTCTATATTTCATATAATTCCCAGTCTGGAAGAGTTGGGAGTTAAGGAGGAAGTGAATGGAAAAAAACCAAAATATTATATTAGGATGTATTCTGAAGTCACTTTAAAAAATTAAAATTCAGTGCAAAATAATTGGGTAATTTCTGATCCTAAATTCACATCTCCTACAAAGACATGTAAATCTTCTAGGTTCAGTGGAGTTATGCTCCTTTACACAAAACCTGAAATCGTCAGAAAATGTAATAAACGCAAACATATATAGGGATGTGTGTATATATATATCTGCAATATTTTTGTATAACTTAGAACTCAACTTCCTAAATCCTTCATAGGTAGAAATAATTACTATCTTATCTCAACTGTTTGATCTAATATCAGAAAGCAAGTGATGTGTAGTAACAAAGCCGAAGTAAAACTCAGTACCATAGGAGCAGAAGTGACTGTGATCTTTTGCATTTAGTGGACAGTGAGCTGTCAGTGCTTCTTATGATCTTCCTAACATTTAACTTCGTTAGGTGGGTACAGCAAAGTTAGATACAACGCTGTTATGTTGATTTAACACCTCTCTTTTCACAGCTTGTTGTCAGTTTTACAGATATGTTACCTGATTGAATGTAGCCCTAAAAACCAATTGTTATTGTTCAAGTGAATTCATTTGACTGAATATAATTTTCTTTCTGCAATTTAAGAAGCCAAATGCCGTATTTGTTCTTTATTTATGACAGAATAAAGTCTAGTGAAGACTAAGGCCTCAATTCAAGAAGGTTCTGAAGCACATACAAGTAAATTCATTCTAACTCAAGACAACTCTTAAGTATGTTTCAGACTTTAAAGTGATATCAGCTTGAGCTTAAAACTGAGTGCTCTGAACTACATCTTAGAGCTCTTCAGATGTTCCTAGATAGTCAGACGAACTACCTTGCAGGATTTTGTTTGAAGGCATCTCATTTATTTCTGAAGATTTCAAAAATCTCTGTAGGTTACTATCAGCACCTTTGATACCTAAAAATGATCTTGCTTATCTGTTCCTAACTGGCCATTCCTGTGAGCTGCTTCTGTACCCAGACAAAGAACAAAATCCCAAATTTTTGTGCAAAGCTTTCTTACAGCTGAACATGACATTTAAATTACTTAGCAGCAATAATATACATTATCTGAGATTATATTCAAAGTAGGTAATTCTAAAGAAGTGGGACAGGCAAGTGAATATGGTACGGATTGTTGTTGCTGAAGTGCCTGTTTGCAGCTATACTATTTATACTGAATATCTGTATATTTCACAGTGCTATTTCTTTACTATTGAATTTGGCCTTTGCAAGCAAGAAGGACAACTGCGTGCTTACGGGGCAGGACTTCTGTCTTCTATTGGAGAGTTAAAGGTATGTGCCCTTAAAGCATAGCAAGCTTTTAATCTTAACAGAATAATAGTTGGATATAAATATATTGACTTTCAAATAACAGTTAAAATTCTCAAGATAAAAAGCTTGTATTTAAAATACAGTATTGACCTAAAAGCTTTGTTTGAAATATCAGCTGGCACTTGAAGCATGAAATGGACTTGTAAGACCCAAAGTACCAAAGCAACTATAAACTAAAAAACTGATTTCTGTTTGAATTTTCATTTCTTGTCAAAGGAGGCTCAAGGGTTCCTAGCAAGTAAGAGTGCCTTGGGCTCGAAAAGCTTTGTTTAGAAGAGGAACACATATTTGTAATACCCACAAAAAAGTGTTAAAAATCAGACATGATTCTGTTCTAAGTAATCCAGTATACTTGAGAGGATTCATTATTGATATGAAAAGAACAGCATTCATTAAGGTCCTGATTCAGTAGATTAATCACACTTAAAATTAAAGAATGCGTATAAACTCACATTGAACTTGTCTATGTTGCAATACATAGAGCCTTATTCTTTTAAGGGTGAAAGTGTTTAACCTTACATGGTGTGGGTATTTGAAGTGGATAATTTATTGCCTCTTTTAATGCCTAGAAAACATGGGGAACAGGCAAAATGTGTTTTTTCACAGCTGTAGTATTTTGGGATGTAATACATCTGTTAGCAAGATGGGAGGGAAGGGTAAAGAGAGGGGGGAATACTGTCTTCAGAGACCCAAATGAACTCTTGGTGGCTTTGCAGGTAAACATTTGGATTTAGAAAGCATATACAGAAGAGCACTGAAAACCATTTTGCAACATATCTGTTGTCTGTCTGTGTTTAAACATCCTCCCACTCTGCTGGGCAGGCTTTCAGTGAGCTACCTGGCAGTTTAATAGAAGTATCTCAGTCCCTTTTTGCTATTTGTTTTACCTGTAACTGTGAATATTTGTGATGAAGCTCATTAGTAAAACTGCTATACTTCCAGTAGTAAAAAAATGTTGAAGAAAATTACCTTCTCCAGTGCATTGCATTCGAGTTGCTCTCAGTTCTGTGCATACTTCAGCCACAGAAACATTCTGTATCTGTCTGGCAATAATTTGTACTCACAGTGCAAAGATGGTTGAATGAAAAGAGATGAAGATGTCCCACTTGTTTTCCTTTGGCTCAGCAACATTCCATACCAAGCCCCAACCTCTGCAGGACTCTGTGAAGATTCAGGCCTTTTATTTAAACCAACAGTTAAGGTTGCTAGGTGATGACCCTGAAAATACCTACCATGTCATTTACAAAATCCAAGGACATGAAAAAGAGGAAATGAATAGTCAAGAACATAATGAATCTTCTACCATCAATGTCATAAACAAATGCATTATTCTTGTCAAGTTTGCATATTTGGTACCACACATTTGTGACCCCAGATGTGGGTTCTTTGCTCAGCTGTAAACTCAGAGTATAAATGCAAAAAATAATCTTTTTGAAAAGCAACACTAAAAGCTAAATAATCTGCACGTTAACGGACTATATTGATCTGCTACAGTGTTATGGCCAGATATATATCATAATAATTTTGCTGTAAGTCAATAGTATTATATACTTTTCTATTACACTACATATATATTTTGTAGATATGATGCCAGAAGGGACTACTAGATCGTCTGATTTGACCTCTTCTGTATCATAAGATACTAAATTTCACCAGATCTTGCATATACCGATCTTAAGTTAGAAATTTTAGTTACTGATTAAGCACTTGTGTGCTGTGGGAACAGAACAGCACCATACCACAAGTAGACATAGTCTTCGTGAAGGGACTGATAAGGTGAAAAATAATCAAAAAGTCTATGAAAGTGTGCTCCAGGGTAGAAAAGAAGGTAAAAGTTAAGGAAAAAATGCAAAAAACTACTAAGTTTTCTGATAAAATGACCATGGGAGAAGCCATTTCTAGACCACAATCCTGGCATGAACGTGCTTCTGGTCAGCAAAATATTATCAGGGAGGTGCTTAGGAAGGAGAATGTCTGGGTACCCATGACTTTGGTGCACGGCCTTGCATCAAGCCATTGTCACTCCTTACTGTTTCTTGGGAAAGTAATCTTCCTCTTAGCACCTGCTGGGAGGGCAAATTTCTTCCTTGACCTGAAGGAAGGTCATGCTAATAGACTGTCCTGGAGATTCTGATTGTAACTGAAATCCTTATTGATGGCAGCAATTGCTCTGAAAATGAGGAGAACAATGCAGGCTATTTCAGTGGTGAGTGGGGATGAATGGGAGGCTCAGATTGCCTGGCCATGACATGTCCCCCTCCTGTGTGCAACACTTGTACTTCTCATAGGTGTCAGAGTGAAGATGTCCTTTCAGAAATAACTTCTGCCATACTTTAGACAGGCATGGCTGTGGCCCATAGAAGTTCAAATACGTATGTATCCCTGACACTAGGAAGGCAGATCTTGAAATGTTGAGTTTTGCTACCTTGGCTTTAGAGTCATAGAATAGTTTAGGTTGGAAAAGTTCTCTAAGATGATCAAGTCTAATTGCTAACTGAGCACTGCCAAATATGCCACTAGGTCATGTCCTCAAGTGCCATATGCACACGTAATTTAAATACTTCCAGGGACAGTAACTCAACCACTCTCCAGGACAGCCTACAATAATGTTCGACAACCATTCCAGTGAAGAAATTTTTCCTGATGTCCAATCTAAACCTCCCCTGGCACGACTTGAAGCCGTTTCCACTTCTCCTGTCACTTGTCACTTGGGAGAAGAGACCAACCCCCACCTGGCTACACTTTCCTTGTAGGTAACTGTAGAGAGTGAAAGGCTCTCCCCTGAGTTCCCTTTTCACCAGGCTAAACAAACCCAGTTCCCTCAGCTGCTCCTCATCATTGTGCTCCAGACCCTCCTGAGCTCCACTGCCCTTCTCTGGACACCCTCCAGAACCTTAATGTCTTTCTTCTAGTGAGAAGGCCCAAAACTGGACAAGGACTTGAGGTGTGGCACTCACCAGTGCCGAGGGACAGTCACTGCCCTGGTCCTGCTGACCACACTATTGCTGATACAGACCAGGATGCCATTGGCCTTCTTGGCCTCTTGGGCACACTGCTGGCTACTGGTCAGCTGTTGTTGGCCAGCATCCTCAGGTCCTTTTCTGATGTGCCACTCTCCAGCTACTCTTCACTGTGTGGGGTTGATGGCACCAAGTGCAGAACCTGGCACTTGCCTTGTTGAACCTCAACAACTGGCCTCAGTCTATCGATCCATCCTGCCCAGATCCCTCTACAGAGCCTTCCTCTTCTCCATCAGAACAATGCTCCTGCCCAAATTGGTGTTCTCTGCAAATTTACTGAGGGTGCTCTTGAGACTGCACAGGCATTTTTTATTAATATGCTTTTGTGAGCGAGAAGAAAAACCTTTCTCTAACTTCTGTCCCTATCAGGTCTCTTTTCAATGGAGTGGTATGCACAGGGAATAAAATGGGGGCCAATTTTATGTATAATTTGTATAAATTTCTAGAAGTACATGAGTCTATTTGTAGGGTAGAAATGGCAAGCAGTATTTGGGCTGTTTGGAGGACTGAATGTCTTGTTCAGTCATCCCTGTTTCTGTATTACACTGCTCTACTTCACAATCTGGTCAACAGCTCTAGTAACAAATAACTGTAAAAGCTAAAGAAATGTGTGCATCAGCCCATCAATACAGGATTCCCTTGAAATCTTTTTCCTCACTCTGTATTTAGACTTAAAATTTCAGATAATGAAAAATGCATCTCCTTATGTACATGTTATGAAAATATCAAGTAAAAAAAATTTAAAAGCACAACAAAATAAAGAGAAAGAGAAGATTAAAAATGAAGCCTGAAGGGAATAGAATAATACAGTAAGTAGTTATAAAATGTTCTGCCTAATGTAGTCAGGTTAACTCTAGCTAACACTATTACACAGTATGTATTTGGGGCTTAGAGATAAGGCGGAAATAATGTACATTTCAATTATTAAAACTGTTTCTAAAAAGCAGTTCAAATGTCTTTGGAAACTTTAATCCATTTAATTTGTGTGATGCTCTCTTGAACTCTTTCATTAAAGGAGTCTCCTATCATCTTCAGTTGGCTGTAGATCAAGTCACACATCCCTGTTGTAAGCTTCTATACTGAGCAGAGAGGTAGACTTAAAATCTCTTTCTGCAAATTTTTAAAGTCAAATACAGTATCCAATTGTATTATTTTGTTTTAATGATAATTTAAAAAGTGCCAGCATTAGACTTTATAAATATAAAAATGCAAATTTTGGAAATATTTGTGAAGAGAAGGAAGAAAACAGCTCCTGGATCTCAGATGCTAATTTTAAGAATCTTTAAATAGAGAGATTTTCCATATTTTTCTAGGCCATATATAAAATCACACTATTAAGCAAAATTTTCTGGTAGTATCAGGACACTGTCAGATTCACAACATATTTTGTAGATAAGCAGGAAAACATTTAAGAGCAGGTTTTTCAAGACTCTATGTACTCCCCCTGGGAAAACAAGGCAATAAAATCAGTACTGGCACACACACACCTTCTTACCTTTGTTCCTATTGTACCCTCCTGTACTTCTCAGACAGTGCAGTATTTATAACTCATCTCAAGTTTCCCCCCTGCTCTAGCTGAAGATTTTACTTTTTGGGTTTTGTTTCATTTATTTTCTTTCTCAAAGCTGAAAAGCTCTGAGTTGTATTATTGCAATCCATTTTTATACTCAAAGGAGGAATTACAAGACCAAACTCTTTTTTCATGTGTCAGTGACAGTGGTCACTTAGGAAATGATTCACAGTTGTGCAGTGTGAATGCCTGGTGCCATCTGACATGCCCTAGTATTTCTGAGCAGCCACCACTGCAGAGATGTGTAAAAGGCTCCTTTAGATCCTGTGTGTATCATCCATTCTCTGTACAATGCGTCAGACAGCCTAGGCCTTAGAGACCTCTTGCTAGGTACCTCAATCACTCTTTTAACCTTTCATCTGGCAGGGAGTGGAGGCATTTCTTTACTGTTATGCTTATTTTCAGTACAAATGATTGTCTACTTCTTAAGTTGTCTGATACTGCTGCTTTTCCTGAGAATCAGTGATGATTCATTTCGAAGTTTCACTCCAAATTCTTATTTCTTGAACTGAAGAAGACTCACCAGTAGAATTACTAGCATTACCAGTACAGTCTGTATGAATGAGCCATTAGAGACAGTTATCACAGATCCACAAGATGGTGAGATGCCCTATTTTACCAAAAGCTATTTTCCACATAAATGTTAGCCCTAACATCTCTTTGGAGGTGGTAACATAGAGGTTTCTCATGGACAAATATGTATTTGGTACTTATTTGAGTTCACTAAAGAACTGAATGTCCAACCAAACCATAAGTGAATAACATGTATTTAAAAATACTGGCCTGGATCTGAAAGCTTTTGGACTCGCCAGACCTTTTTTTTTTTTTTTTTTTTTGGATTATGTACTTCATAATGTTGAGACTGCCAAGAACCACCATTTTACAGCACTGTAAAGTTTTTGATAAATGCTCTGGTCAGCTTTGAGTCAGTGTCTTGACCATTCTAGTTCACACTCGATAGTTTGTGGTCTCTCTGCAGGTTTGTCTGCAGGCTCAGTTCAGTTGCTGAACTCTGTCATTGCTGGTGTCAGCGTATCAACTCCACAGCAGATGTTACAGATGCCAGGCTGTGCAATTTGACAACACCATCCAGACTCGCAAAGATGGAAACATTGCTTTGGTAGCCATGGCAATTCCTACTTGATCTAAGAGCCAGAAGAACTTGAAGGGGAGACAGGTATCTGGAGTTGGAATTCACCAGAATTTACACCTTTTATTGCCAAACTGCAATCCTAAGAATAACTGGTCTGTTGTCGCCTGATTTTGAAGGCACGTCTGAATACTTTACCCATGGTTTCCAGGGTGCATGTGTGCTGCTGTCCTCATGTTCCACTCTGCAGAATTGCTTTGTGAAGCAGCACCTCTGTTCATGCATAACTAAACTGGGACCCAGAAAGAATGAGTCATTTCGTATGGATAATCTGAGGAGAATAACTAGAAAGGCTTTCTCAGAGGACATACCCTGTGACAGAGTCAGCCTTTCCTTCTTTTTAAACTCTCTCCTTTTATAAAATTAGGGATCAGCGAATGGAGCAGTTGTTCACAAGGTAGGAGCCACAGGCTGGATCCCTTCTTGATGCTGATAACTTCAGTTCCAAGGACTAGGCATGGCCCATCAGAGGTAGAGAAGTTAATGGTGTCTCCCGTTCTGTTGAACCTTTCACAGTACAGGAAAGGATCCATGAGCCAGAAGTAGTCAGTTCCTACAGAATCATGGCCTGTATCATCATCTTGATTCCTTACAAGGAATCAGCCTCACTCAGTCCACTCAGAGTTTCGAAACTTTGTGCTTTAGGCATTTGAGGATCTAAGTCTCACCTGGAAGCACAAAGGCACCTTAAGAGGAGATTTTTTTCCTGTAGTTACCTTCCCACAGAATCTGTTATAATTCCAAGTGAAAAAAGGCAAATTAATTTTGATAGTAGGTGGTAAATGCCTTAATTTATAAGCATTCAACCACACACATGGTTCTGTAAAAAGAAAATGACGACAGGGATATAGGCAGGGGCCTAATAAGGTAAGCTTGTTCCTGCAGTCCATTTAGAAGAGGATGGTGGCTGAGAGACCATTTTTTATATTTGTTTTTAAATCTGTTTAACTGGTGGCTGGCTACAAACAGCAAACCTTGTGAGAAGGAAAAGACACATGTACTAAAGAAAGTTAATTCCCTGACATTTTAAGATTCCATGCATTAATTTTTCATGTATTTATTTTTGGAGAGAGAGGAGGTGGGAAGAAGAGGCTCTTGTTCCAGTTTTCTGTCCTGTTATTTGGAGACGTCAGGTTGAGAGTTAGTATGATATTTTCAGAGCCTTTCACAGGGATTTAGGAGTGAGCATAAGCAAGAGCAAGGATAAAAGTTGTGGTGAATACCTTAAGGTTAATACTTTGCTCCACTATAAAGAATGTCCATGCAGATAGAAAGCAAAGAAATCAGGGGCACCTTCAGACCTCAGGGATCTGCTTCCTCCCTGTAATTTCTTTATGCTTTTCATTCACATCTTCACTCTATATAGATATCAGGGGACTAAAGAAGGTTGAAAGGTGACCTAAATATGCTCTGCTTCCTTACCTTATACTTCTGTAACAGAAGACTGAGAATGAAAATAGGTGTGCTCTAGAAGATAAGGTAGATCCAAACACCAATGCAAGTATTCAAGTTGAAAGGGGAGCTAGAAAACGTTGTTGTGGAAAATGTCTCAGTACCTGATTTTCAGTTCTGAACCCCTTTTTTCTAGTGACTTGTGCTAGTCATATAAAGAGAAAGGCTAATCAGAAATCTCTGCTCTGCATAGCAGCATTCGCCTTATCTGTCCAATGTCTCTTCTGTACTTATCTATATCTGTTTAGTTATTTTTTCTTTGTAGTACTATGCGAAGCATTATTGCTGTGTGGCAGAAGAGTAATGCATTTCATTGTCTTGCAATACATTGCCATTATTTAATGGGTTTTCAGATATGTAGTTTCACTTTCACTGTCAGGGAAATACTACATGATTTTGACCTGAAAATGTAAAGTACAGATTACATGAATGGTTTAGTCAGACCCGATTTACCCACCAAGACGAGGATGAATTCTGCTAGTTAAATGAGATGTTAGGGACATACATATTTGTAACTGTGTAGATAGTTTTTCAAGAATGGTTATTTGATGATTTTCCTTTTTCCATCCGAACATTTATGTCTGTATATGTTCATGGCAGGTGCATTTCTAACATCCTTTGTATTACTTTATTATTTTGGGGAAAAACCTTCTTCCATAGTAAGAGCTTTTTAAATAACAAATTCTGTTCACTGTTCAAACTGAAAAAACACTGTATGTAAAACACGATGAGCTACCAACTAGTGGGAAACATACAGGACAGTGATATAAAAGCTGAATATATGAACAGCTGATGTAGATACACAGCATTATCAAAATCCAGTTTAACAGATCCTGTGGTGTATTTTGCAGCATGCTCTCTCTGACAAGGCCAATGTGAAAACATTCGATCCAAAGACAACCTGTTTGCAAGAATGCCTTATCACTACTTTCCAGGAAGTTTACTTTGTTTCAGAGAGTTTTGAAGAGGCCAAAGAAAAGATGAGGTAAATTATTTAGCCTGACTCAAAAATCTAATTTTCTCTTCTTCAGTGGCTGGGGAAAAAAAAAAAAAGGAAGTTAATTTTCTTTTTTTCCTTTCAGGGACTTCGCCAAATCAATCAATCGTCCCTTCTCTGTGTATTTCAATCCATATACACAAAGCATTGAGATTCTGAAGGATACCAGGAGTATAGAAAATGTTGTCCAGGACCTCCGCAGTGATCTAAACACTGTATGTGATGCTTTAAGTAAAATGAACAGATATTTAGGGATTTGATATGTTTGGCACTGTGATTTGCTGTCAGTTGCTCTTTCTGTAGCCAGTTACATGAGATGGCTAATTTATCAGAGCCATCAGTTTTCCCTTTACAGCTTGGCCTGTGGCTTGCATCATTGTGTAGCTCTGTCTAACTGTAATGTGTGGACAAACCAAGGCAATGCTAATTTGCAAATGAAACATGGAATGTGGCAGAATATGGTCATCAATTCTTCAGCACAATGTCATGTACAAGTATACCATTAAAAACTTTTCTGGCAACAGTTTGGTTTCCATAAAATGGTTCACTTCAATCAATGTTTAAGAAATGGTGTTGCTGATTGCATTAGGTCTGAGTTTATTTCTTCATTATCCCTTCCCTTCCGTAAGAATCTAGAAAAAAATTGTTTGCAACATTTTAATTTTCTTTGTAAGAAAACATTATTTCTTTCTCTAGTGGTAAAGGCAATGCTTTGTCCATATATCTGTTACAGAACTTAGTGTCTCTTGTGACTGAACAACACAATTTATGTACCAGGAAGTATCAGAGATCAGGAAGGATGTGTTGGCACTAAAAGGTCTGTGAAGATTATACATTATGAGAACCCACAACTGACAAATGTCCAATGTGGCTGAGCAATTGCAATATGCTGAAAAGAAACCTCTGACAGTTCATGTAGAAAGGTAGTTGTAGTTCACATGTGTTACCTGTGACAATCCTGAGAGTGCTTCCTCTGAGATTGCTATCTGGAAACAAGAGATGAAGTGCTTGTTTTAATTTCACTGTTATATGTGAATTCAAAGTCTTCTACATCCTTGTATGTCTTCTGCATTCCATGATGTCTTGAACTTACTCCTCTTGCGTTTCAGGCATAATTTGCCTTTCCTCATTGTTCCACATTCAACCTTGACTTGGCTGTGCTTGACTGGGTCTACGCTGTGCCAGTATCAGAACTTATAAAAGGATAAATATGGAAGTTGTTATTTAATTATAGCTGAGATGATTTTCAGTTACTAGAAAATTTGTGAAGTGATTAAATCATAGAAACACCTAAGCTGCCTTGCTGGTATCAATGGATGTGGGTAATGCCTGACTTAATAAACTCTAAGCTGGCAAGCTCTGACAGAAGTACAAGCTCTGTCTGGGGAGCACAGTACAGAAATATTTGAGCTGGCTCTTATCTGGAAGTAATAATTATGCATGTCTTTCTTTTATCTGGGTTATTCTATTCTCCTACTAGCCAAGATAATTGAGAGTTGACTATATTGTGTGGACCCTTCTTAATGGAAACCACATGGCTTATGCAGATCATGTCAATAAGGGTGAAAGTGTCACAGCTTGTCTACATATATGGAAAATAGGTAACTATTGAAGCTGCTCTCCCAGCTGAAAGAGTCGTGCAGAGACTCTTAAGTATTGCTAGCAATTTCAGCATTAAAAAGGCACCACTTGATAGTACCAGCATATCCTTAAATAAGAGGCAATCTTTAAGGATAATTTTCACAGAGATATCTGCCACCTCCTCAAAGATAACTGTGAGATAACAGAAAAGGCTTTTTTTATGTGGATAGTCCCTGCTGCATTCTACTGCTGCTGTTAATAGGGTGTGGAAAAATCTACTTTTAGATTCAACTGTGACTGCCTGTTGGTACAAATGAAGAGCTGTTGAATTATCCCATGAGGATCAGCATGCCGGAGGAGTTTTTAACCTCCCAACATTAGTGCTGACTGTTAGGTAGCACTTACCACAGAGGAATCGCTGGCAACCCTAGCAGGAAAATTTCTCCCTCTTTCTTTACATGGAATCTGATGAACCCCTTGTAGCCCTTTCTGGAGAAAATGGACTGTACTGAGATTTGCTTTAACCAGTCCGAAAAAAATAATTGTGCAAGAAATAGTAGCTCTTACTTGGTTCAAGAACTCGCAAGGTATTGTTGCTTGCTTAAGTAAAATAAAGCCACAATAAGCAACAAAGATTCAAAGCTTGCAAACTTACCAAGGCTTTCCCTTGAATCAGAATTATGCAGGAAAACTTTAAATACTTGTAATATCTGGATTTATACTTGACTTTTCTGAATAGCTTAAAATAAGAATTCCTTAGCAGTTAAACAATAGAAGCATATCTTTGTTTTGTTTTGTGCTGTTAGCAAGTAAATCTCATTATGGATTAGGGAGAAACCCTTGAAATCCAATAGTCATTCTAGGACTAATGATGGCAAGGAAACTGTCTACAGTGAAGATATAATGTCAATGACACAGAACATTGTCAAAGGATAATGGGCTCCCACTGCTAGATATATGCTTAATCCAATGATTTTATTTCTATTATGCAACATGATTAAAAATAAATTAACTGTAATGGGCTAAGGAATAATAGTGATTTAGAGAGACAATCACTCATTGTTCTTACATAGCAAAGCTGCCGTCTTACAGGCTGCAGAGCAAACTGACTTTGGGCTTCAGCCAGTCAGGAGCCAGCACTGGGAAAGTATGCTTTAAAAAGTGCACTGTTGCACTTTTATGAATCACATAGTTCCAGCTTAGCTGAAATTCTTCTCTGTGGTTTTTATTAGCAAATTAAGATCAGCCATGCAGCAATCTCCTTGGATGACAAGCTCATTTAGGCATAATGAGGGAATTATTGACAGTTATCAAATTACACTAACGTTTTATTTGGAATAGGCCATATTTATATATAGTACTTGTTTAGCTTTAGTGAGCTGGACTCTGGAAATTGGACTTCTGGCTTAGTCTCATTTATTTCCTGTGTAATTCTGAACTGATGCTTTATGGGTCTGAGATACATGCACTTGCTTTTCCTGCACAGAGTAAATGGGCCCGAGCTTAATGAATGTAAAACATTGCAGTGTTTACTACCATGCAAAGCCTAAAATGAAAAACAGCACTCTGAGACATGACAGCAAATACAAATACCAAGTTTCATTTGCAAACCAAGACATGGTTCACGCATTTCATTTAATTTGCTCAATAGAAGGGGTGGAATGAGGAAGGTGTTAACATAATATATTGCGTTTTCCCTCTCCACTCTTCAAGACCTGTTGGGAGTCCCGTTTTAAGTTTGGCCCTAAAAGGCACTTTCGTGAAATAAGGTGTCTTTTCCTTTCCTCTTTTTAGGATATCCTAATGTGATGGAGAAAATTCCAGAAATTTACTGTACTGTTATATGTATTTAGTGATGCGCTGTAATGGATTACAGAAAAAAGTTTCATGTCTTTGAAAGGACAGCCTGGCTCAGAGAGCTAAAGATGCCGAAGGCTGTCACCTACAGGCTGCTGGTACAAATCCAGTCCAGTCAGCAGTTACTGAAAGCTATCACCAGCCAGCAGCAGCTTGGCTTCTGTGTGATGAACTGGGAGGCTGTGATTGCATAGTTTGGAGTAGGGAAGACGTGATAACCTTTTTCAAACATAGAAATTGCTGCAAAATGGAAGGTATAAGCTGTTCTCCAGCTTCAAGAACTAATGGACTTAAATTGCAGGAAAGGAGCAGTAAGTTATGTAACAGTGAAATGTGGGGGACAGATTGTCTGGGGAGACTTCAGAGCCTCCATAATTTTTCAAGAGAACAGTTTAGGCTGCCGTCTCTCAGAATAGAGACAGGCGCAGCCAGTCCCATCTTGAAACCAGAGGAGAGGCCATACAACCTCTTGAAGTCCCAGCCTGGAAAAGGCTTCAGACAGCTCATATAAGAGCAGTAATGGTCAACAGCTACCACTGTGGAGCATTTATATGTCAACCACACTTCTGCCTCTCCTTCAGTCTTTGACCAACCCTAAAGAGTGGTTCTTCATCTTTCTGTCTTTTCTTAGGGAAGGAATAGGATCCATGGTTGGAGTGTAGCCCTATGTGCTGGCTGTGGTGCTCTATTTCAAGTTCATCAGCCATTTGGGAGAGCTGTGTGTGTGACTCACCTGCTAGTTACAGCTGCCCAGAGACAGAAGACCAAGAGTGAGCAACCAGCATATGTAGTTTTTACAAACAAGGTTGAAAGCTGCTCAACTTCATAAGCAAAATAGAAATTTGTATTTCATTCTGTCTGTGCCTGCATTTCAGTTGTCAGGAAGACTGCACTCACTTGAACACTCCAGAGAACTTGGAGCTCTTCCAAGCTGCTGAACTTGAGTGCTCCAGCCAGACATCAGTCTTGTGTCTTGGTGAAATCTGGTCACAGAGCAGCCTGTTCTCCCTAACTCCCCTGATTTCCAAGGAAAAGAAACCCACTGGTGTAGTCCAGAAGGGAACTTTGGTTTAGACCCTTGCTGTAGCTTCCCAGGGAACTTGGGGAGTGCATCTGCTGTCCAGCCTAGTGTCAAGAGCTAGGTAAGGATCAGTGCAATGCTCTTCTACTCAGGAAATCAGCTTTCCCAACCTGGAAACTTTTCTTCTTGTTTTATCAGAACAGTCTGATATGTCTTTTTAGAAATATGACAGCTTCCCTTCTATCTCTGTAGGACCCATGATCATATTTCCAAATCATTTGTGAAGGGAGTAATTTTGTTATATTTATATAATGGCTGTACTCTGTGGTATCAGTCACTCCAGCTTTGCAGATGTTTCACAGACAAATTCTTGCCTTCTCAGTGAAGAGTTGGACAACAAAGACAGATTCCTCCTATGGGCTTCAAAGTGTGCTTGAGACACGACTCAAAGAGAAAAGTTCTGGTTATACTAGGAATTATTGGCTATTAAAAATATACATCTCAGGAAGTAAGTTATTAGAAATGAGTACCTCCAGTTGTCATACAAAAGGCTGTAGAGATGTCCTTGGCATTCTTATTGGTAATTTCCTGTAACTTAAATGAGCTCGAAGGCTAAACAATGTTCTCCTCAATTGAAATGCTCTATGAAACCTCTGTTGTTGTATTTTGTATGTGGTCCTCGAGAAAAGGTAACTAGACAAAAAATAATCAGAATTTAGTAATGTCTATTCAGAACGACTACATTTGATTTAAAAAGACCCTCCAACACTTTAGAGTAAGAATTCATATTTCTTTGCCAGCTGCTGGGATGTTAAGGTAAGACTGAAAGTAAGTGCTGGCATCTACTTGGAATTTGGCCCAGAGGGGACTATTCAGGTGGAATAAGTCTGAAATGGGTTATACAGTCCCATACTTTGAGATGCAAGTGAGTGATGGCTATTCTGGTTGACATTTTTTTAAATGTAGTCAGAAATCTCAAATGTCCAGAAAAAACAATGGGGAAGAAGCTGCTGTTGCCCCACTCCATCTTTGGAGATAAAGAGTTGAGTTTGTGAAGCAGCAGGAGGTGGATTTCAGTCCATGTTGAGCTGGCACATGACCTGAAACACAACTCAAATACACCTACATCACTGGCTCTGTGTGAGCTCCTGCATGAATACAATCCTCATAACAGAGCAGCAATAAAGCACTCTAGAGCCAAACAGCCCTGTTTTCCCACAGCAGAAAATGTGGGTGATTTGAGACCAGCAAGACACAAATAAAATCACTTTTATTTCCTATAAAACCTTTTATAATATGGTACTATTTTCTTTTTGATAAGAATTATAAAGAGATATGTTAATTATGGAATGGTTGATGCTCTTAGTGTTTTCTGCCTTGAGCTTTTCTAGTTGTCACCACACTCTCTATCCTATCTTGCTACTTTACATGGAAGTAGAGTAACGCTGAAGATGTGATGCTGCCATTTCCCAGAGTTTTACAATTGATGGATATGCCTAGTGCTACCCTCCCTCACCACCCTCCTTGCAGTGAATTGCAAACCTCAGAGATGTGGATAAGGTCAGTTAGTGGTAAATGAGTTTAAGGTTATACACGCAGTGGATTTGCCACTCTAGCAGAATTTCTCAGGAGCATCTATTTGGTTGAGTTCCCTTTTAATGATTACCCCTCTAGATTACTTGAAGGTGGAGTAATGACAAAACAAGTGTCTCTCATCAGATGGGAACCAGGAACTCAAAATCTCAACTGCTGCAAAGCCAGCACATGTTCCAAGAGACGTTTTAGTGCCAGCGTCAGTCAGTTCAATTGGAATTAGCTCAAAATAGATTTTTTAGTTGCTGGACTGAAAGGCTACATTTTACCTGCAGGTCTCAATCCAGCCACTGTTTTCTGAGACTGATTCATGTCTGCTGGAACAGGTGCTAGAGCTGTAAGTCAAGCATGCAAAGCCTGTTCCTTACTTAATTTGCAGACATTTTAAAAAAGAAAATGCTATCTTCAGGATAAAAGTGCAGCGTGCAGAAGGTGAAGAGGCAACATGGTCTGCTGTTTTCTGAGGTCTCATTCACTGCTCCTTCCCAGTGCTGGTCAGCACAGTTCACACATCCAAGGGAAACCTTGGCCTGTGCTAATTGACAGGGGCAGAAGTTAGGAAGCTGTCTGAATCTCCGAGAAGAGTTCCTGCCCCGAGCTGCTCCTGAGGCCTCAGAAGGCCACTGTTTATCTTCTGTGACTTGTTTGTACAGAGTAACTCCTCAGGCTTTGTCTGTGGGTGTCTCTGTAGCGGGATCACTTCACATGTGCTGTTGTAAGTGCAGGGAAGGTAGTAGACAGAGGTTGGGAAGTGCCAAGAATTTTATTCCATAGCTCTCCTTTTCAAATCATCTCATACCTGGCTGATGCTTAAAAAAAAAAAAAGCAAAATAGAGGCCCACTAGCACCATCTATCCATGCCTTCCTCCCACTGCAGTCCTTGGGCAGGTGTTCTCTAGGGCATCGTTCTTGATTGTCCCTTCTCTTCTCTGAGGCCAGTAGTGTATCTGAGGGGCTGGGTGAGCTGTCCCCACTGTGCCCACCCCGAGTGTTTTCCAGGTGGGACATTGCTGTGAGGATGTGGGCACAGGGAGTACAGTGAGTACAGTGTGCTAGTGCACAGCTCCCAGCTCACAGCCCAGACTCACTGCTGGAGTGAAGCCCTCCAGGGTACTCAGGGTGCTCAGTGGGGCCAATACAATCTCCCATGCCCCATTTCAAACCAGAACTGCTTTAAATAAGCAATTGCTTAGGAAGTCTAACACTTGGAATTGTTCAAAAAGCCAGTGGTGCCCTCAGACTTATAAGGAAAGGGCATGGGCAACTGTGTGATACCTATAGGCAAGTATGGATTTTCTCATCACAATGTCAGAACAAAATCTGGGATACAGATGATGTGGAGTGCATGTGGATTCAGTTTTGTTAATTACACAATCTCTCAAAAAGCTCTGGAGAAACAAAAGATGATCTGTTTGCAGCCGGACAGGCATGGGGACCTCTATTTAATTCTCTGTTTTCTTGCCATTATCTTGTTTCCAGTGGGGAGGAAGAGCACTGTACTCATGAATGCCTTGTGCATTTTCACTGAGTGATAGCTTGGTCTGTCAAAGTTAGGAATGGAAACATGGTTAGAGGCAGTGAATTAGACCTCAAACATAATGCCTCTGATTTGCAGAAGGGAAAGGGGAAGTGCTAAGTGAATATAGGAAATTGCAGCATTATACGTTGTGAGAGCAATTCTTTCCATCCTTGTAGCTAATGGACTGAACAGAAAGTGAGCAATTTATTTCATACAATGATTCACCAACACTTTGACAGGGTTTCCAATTCTGAGCTCAGTTTCATGTTCAGTTCCCTGTTTACTAGTGAAATAGTACAATTATCTGTCTACCTCTCACACTTTATAAGCAGGCAAGGCTGCAGGATCTGAAAAGAACAAAAATAACTGTATAAATCCTGAATGTTAAGGCTGGAGGGAAGGGAAATGAAGCAAGTGTTATCTTTCCTGCAGTCTATTGGAACGTTCCTCTAAAAATAAAGTTAAATTCCCAGGGAAAATAGGTCCAAAAGAAAAATGCCAATGGAACTTGGTTTTCAATTTCTATTTAATGTTTCCCCCATCTAGGCTTGTGAAAGGAAATCACAAAACATTTCTCGTTTGAGTCCACTTGTCAAATTGTCGATAGTAAAGTAGCCAGAACTGTTACAGCTGAATTGGTCACATAAAACTCTGGTGAAAAAGGGATGCTTCTCCCAAAGGCATTTAGTAAATGTGCTAAGCTGCTTTACAAGACAGGATGACATTTTTCTGCCTTTAACCCCAGTTTTATTGAGAATAGAAATCACTTGGACTATGAGGGGTTTCAGTTTTTAATCTTGAAATGTTTGTGAGCCAGCCCTGACTGCACACCTCTTGCTCATGGGATCATGAGATTCGTGTGTTTCAATGGAACAGCCTCCCAGGAGAGCATAATTAGTTACTTGTTAAGTTTGATTATTTCTGATATATCAGTGTTTATCAAGGCTATTTGGAAGGAGATTCTGGACAAATATATTTTAGAAGTCCCAAAGTACAAATTCAGTAGAGCTTTTAAAATCCAGTGTGTCAATGGGTCAATGAAAAAAGATCAGGGTTATAAAAATGGATATGAAAGATATTAATAAGGATTACAAGATGAAAATTTGAGGATTTAGGAGTCTTATTTCAAATTGCATAAGTAAAATAGAAAAAAATTAGAAGTCAGTAGCAGCAATTACCTGTTGCAGCCCCTTTGGCCAGATGGTGATAACACTGTCACTTCAGGGAAGAACCTGAGTCTATGGCTTTTGCTTAGCATAAAACATGAGTAGAAAGTTGATGCTAAAAGTGCTGTTAGTCTGAGAGCTACTTAAATTGATGTCAGCAGCAGCAGTTAATGGGGGTGCTGAAGTCTGGGATCTGGCTGAGGAGGTAGGGTGGGTAGCAGTGGGTGGCTGCCTTTGTTGGGAATGGCATCCACCAGTGGCTTCAGAGCCCGTAAGGAGCAGGAATTTCATACTGCTGTTTTGCTCACTGTTCCTGAAGACTCAGGAGGGAACTCTGCATAACAGGGAGAAAATATCTGCTTTTTGGGTATAGCAGAAAAGCAACAGACAGTCCTGCATGAGTTTGGTAGGGGAGAGAAATTTAAGATTAGCGATAACAGAAGAGTTCCCTAATCCTAGCCTATTAAGGAAAAAAACCCTCATTAAAAAAAATCCTTATAAATCCTTAAAAATTCCTTGCAAGTCCTAAGCTATGAGTACCAGTGTCTATGCACAAGAGGAGCATCCTCAGTTCCAGGGCTGCCTCAATGACACTGGGGGAGAGGGCAGAGAGGTGTTGGGTTAAATGTCTGCTGAGTCTCTGTGTGAATTTTCTGCTGCCCTTTCTGGAAGCACTGCTCTGGGTCTGGGTTTGCTGGGCAAGCCAGCAGTGCTGGCTTCATGGATGAGATTTGCACCATTACAATTAATCTTCTCCCTGTAAAACAGAGAAATGCAGAACTCTTCTTGAATTATAGAAGTGAATATGGGGCAACAGGGACAAATTTAAATTAGATGTTTACTACGGGGTGAAAAGGAACATAACCTGTGAGTGCTTTTCTCTGTAAAGTTAGTCCTGGGTACAGTTCCTGCAAATGTAACATTACTCCATGCCTCCATTCAGTTGGTTGGATCTCACTCTGTATCTTTCTGACTTTATCAAGTTCCAGGCAAACCTTGGCAGTTGTCTGAATTTAAGTGAAATCAGCCATTTTGTTAGCTCTGAAATAAATCACGTATCTGGAGGAGCAGGAGAAATCTGCCTGAAGAAATCTGTGGTAGTCCTTGGCAGTAACTCCTTGAGCATATATTATGGTGGCTCTGAAGCTGTCTGTGCAGAATTTGCACAAAATCATTGCTGTGTCTTAGGAGCTAAAGCAGATTTCTCTGGATTCCCTTAAATTCCTGAGTGTCGGCTTTCTACTGAGCATGGTATAAAGGACAGAAGTCACAAAGCAGGGAAAAAAATGTTTCCCCTCTCTTGTAAGCAACTGGTGCAAACAGAAAACTTCCCTTTTCAGCAAGTTCAAGAGAGTGACTGCTTCACTTCCCTGGCACTCTCACCTCAGAACCTGGTGTAGACAGCACTTGTTTCCTGTGATTCCCTGTAGCAACCTTGTTTTCAGTTGCCTGGAGCATGGCGCAAGGTGACTTGTGTTTCCTTTTCAAAAGATGGGTTCATCTTTGGTACTGCAGAAAGGGCCTTTCTTTCTTACAGATTTGTGAAAATGTTGTTTGGTAAGATATCAGTATGTCTACTTTCACACATTTGCCTAAGTGCTTCATTCTTGGACATTTCACAGTACTGGGACATGTAAAACCCTAAACAAAACCTAATCTATTTTGGTCTTTTTAAAAGATTAAAACAAACAAGCAAGCTGATATTTCACTGCCCTCTTTCCCATCAGTGTTTAAATTGCCATTTGCCCTAATTAATCTTGTGTGTGGCTCCTTAGCTGGGCAATATATTTTTACAGTGTGTGTATGTATGTACATGTAAAATAAAAAGAGGCCAGATTATTTTCCGAGCAGATTTTTCCATGCTCTCCTATGTCTCAGTTGCTGTGCAGGGTTCTAAGGAGCTGCACGCGTGGCTCTCATGCAGAAAACAGAGCAAACATAATGTAACTAACCCATATTGACTACCAGATGCCTCAAAGTGTTCAGGACTTGTAGTAAACTACTGTTTTCTTTGGTCTGTCTCCTCTCTGCCTTCTGATGCTTTTCCCTTTGATGCCCTGTGACCTCACTGCAAATGCGATGCCTTCTGCTCAGTGCTCTTGGACAGATGGACGGTGGTGCCAACAAGGAATCTCAAGAGCCAGCCCACTAGGCTCTCGCTTGTCATTCCTCAGAAGGATGGTAACTGATCAGCTAAAGCTAATGGTTTCTGACAAGTGGTTAACTAGACTTAAAGAAATACTGTCTCTGTGAAACCGGCGTCTTCAGACAGATATTTAAAACCACACTTCTCTGTCAGATGCAAGTGTTGGTAACCATACTTTGCCACCTGATCCCGTCATAATTACAATTACTATCCTAGCCCAGAGAAAAGCCTCAGTTCATTGGTCCAAGTATTGATTAACTGGTGCAGTCAAGATTAGTTTACTCCACAGAGGAGCGATAACCAATAATAGTGTTACAATTACAGCCCAGAAAGTATGGTGATGAGAGCCTAGATTGGAACTTCAATAGATAAGGAGAGAGGCGTTGTTTATATAATCCTGAAGATCTTAGAGCTGCTGTGTTAAAGGAGGTAATTAACCTGAGGGAACCACTGATGACAGGGAGTGGTTCATGTCCTTGGGTTGTGTGCAGGGACCTCTCTCCCCGTGGGAATCCTCAGAGGAAAACATTTAGCTGACTGAACAGGGCTGATGCACGTGTAGAGGTGTATTTTGTAAATGTGAAAACATCAAATACAGCCATACCTGCACAAAGGGTGGGTGCCCTTTTAGTTCCTGCTCCCTGTCTGGTCTGCTCAGGCAGGAATGGCAAGGAGACACCATAGCACAAGGTGGTACCAGGATATCCCTCTTTTCTCCTACTTCTCATGTGGATGCAGGAAAACTTGATTTTTTTTTCTAAGAAAGTTTTGTGTGGAGCAATAAAATTTTGGAGAAGAAAACAGCAAGTTAGCTGTTAACAGCACATTAAGTTTATAGGGCTGGTGCTGGTTTATTCCTGAGAGTGAGCTGCAGCTTTGAGTTAAGAGTCTAACAGCCCTTTCAGCTCAGCAAGGAAATCCTGTGAAGATTCTCCCACTGTGGAAAAAGTTCAGAGGAATTTTCTTGGTGCTTTGTGTGTCAAAGCCCAAAGTCCAAAGGCCAGGT
Organism: Irena cyanogastra; assembly: GCA_013397155.1. Taxonomy (NCBI): domain Eukaryota; kingdom Metazoa; phylum Chordata; class Aves; order Passeriformes; family Irenidae; genus Irena; species Irena cyanogastra. The sequence goes on from VWZV01015164.1 coordinate 153,719, forward strand.
CACTTTGTCCTGCTCTGAGAGTGTTCAAATCTCTCGGATTAGCAGAGCTTCCAGAAAGCCACAGATGGAACCTCATTCTCCTGAACTTCTGGAGGCGGTGAAGCTGGACATACAGCAAGGATATGGCTTTATTGATGAAAAAATTATTATCTGAAGTCAGTGGGTTTATATTCTCAATCTCTTTGACCCCATTATTTAGACTTCAGCTAATTTCAAAAGTCTGTTCCAAAGTCAGTCTGTTCTATATCTATTCATATGGAGCAAGCCAGTTCCTCTGCTGTTCATGGATCACACGGCAGGAATGTGACTGTTCCTACTGAATAGCAATTGCCCGTGGGCAGTGTGTGTGTGCCTATTTTCCCTCATACAGCCCACGCTTCCACACAGGGCCCTATTGCTTTATGGAAATTCATGCTAATCTCAATCTACACATGTGGGCATATTTCACCCATCTGATAAGGATCAAGAGACACACCCCTTGCTATATACTTTATATTCAAACAACCTGGGGTTAATTTGATGCCAAGAGAACAGCTTTTAATTCCCCTTCTCAAGGTATTAAACTACCAACATTAACTTTCTGTGCTCAGCTCTTGGGGTCTACAAGGAAATGGTGTGAGCAAATTTGATAGCAGGTATATTGGCATGTGAATGTAAATTAGATAGAGAGCTGTAGGCAAAACGAATGTCAGGCTGAGATGTGTGGTAATTTACAAAGGAAAAAATGGAACCAAATTAAGCTCAAGCTAAATTTTTTTTTCTCATTGTGTTGATAGTTCGAGTGTTTGATCTGTATGCTGTGGGCAGATTGTTTGGAAATAGTAGGTGATGAGTTCTTTTGTTAATGAAAATGTGGAGGGCTCTTGTGTCCCACTCTTAAACGTAAAATCTCTTTGCCAGAGCAAGTCTTACCATTGATTAGATTTATTTCTCTCAATGCTCTGATTTTCCTTCCCTACCTACTCCCTCTCAAATTCTACAAAAAGATTCAGGCCTTCAGTTTCACCAATTTGGGTGCATAATCCAGTGGTGTTCTTTTTATTTACAGACTAGGTATTGACTAGAGAAATGTAGATAAACAATAATCTGTCCAACTCACAGATACTGTTTCCATGCTTCCTCTTTACCACTGCTGTTCTTTACCACTTCACTACAAAACCTTTGTTAGATTTTATGGGGTATTTGTAAAAGTAAAGAGATTCCAGAGAATTTTACCTTCCTATTCAAGCTAAGGTAAAATATACCAAAGCTTACAGCCCTTTTCAGCAAAATCATTGCAAGCAGGTCCTGCCCTTTCTTAAATTGGTAAGGCGACAGTTTGAGCTCATCCTCTGCGTGCCACTGTGACAGTCTGATCACCTGGGGAGAGTAGTGTCTTACAGACAGGCAGATCCCAAGCCATTTTAGTAATTATAGGTGAAAACTAACAGCTTGCCAGTGCAGATTCTTGAGTGCCCAAGGCGTGTGCTTACAGTAGGAGCCTTCCCAGTACAACTGCTGCATTCAGTGGTTGTGCAGCAGCTTGTCCAGGGGGCCCCTGGAGAGAGCATCTTGTAAATAGAATAATCAGGAGATAATAAGTGTAATGGACAGTAGTTTTGCAAGCTCCTGACCAGCTGGAGTTGAGAGACCCCATGCTAGCTAATGCAGCTACATGATTGTCAGGTGCTGGCTGAGCAGCTAAGCAGGCCTTTCAGTTGCAAACCAAAGTAATGTTCTTTCTACTCAAAGATTGTGTATAATGTTTCTTGATTGCTTCTACCAATAAATTTTAATCTTCCACCAGCCTAATCTTACCTGTTCACTGCTTTCATGAGGCAAGTTCATGAGTGAAGTTCCAATCTCATTATGGAACAGGGGAGCACATACTGTCAACCTTAATATCAACAGCATTGACATCAGGCTGTCAATTTTCTGCTCATGTAGGAGTTAAAGTGGCAGCCCATTGGTAGGAGAACAGCTGTTTCTTCAACAGGACTTTTCCTGAACTTAGTCATCAGTGTCAAACACAGAGGATGCAAAAGTGTGATTTGGGTAAAGTGTAAAGTCAAAAAGCATGGAAAATGCCACCTCTTTTCCTATTTACACACTGAAGGTGATTGAATTCCCTAAGGGTCCCAAGGCGTGGCTCTGGTATTTTCTAACGCCTAAATCTCTGGAAAAACCCGGAAGTCTCATTATTAGGACTAAGAAATTGCTTAGGTTCAAATGGGATTTCCAGTCAGGCAGCTCCCTTAGCAAGTCTCCTGAAAGTCATGAACAACTTGATTGGAAGAGGAGTACTATTTTCACAAAATTAGGAATGTGTGATCCTTCCTTTTTAAAACTTAGGCAGAGAAAATCTCCCTCCTCCTCCAAATACAGTAGCAGCCTGGAAGCAGAATTGACCAAAGGCATAAGAGGTTTTCTGCCTAAAGGAAGAGAATCCAGCTGTGCATATCTGCACTGGAGATCCCAGTACCCAATGCATAATCCTTCTCTGCCCTGAACTTGGGCTCTGTGGATTAAGAACTGGAGGGAGCAAGATGAATTCTGATGTTAGGACAGAGTCACTCGAGTTTTACTTCTCCTTTACCTTAACTATCACTGTTTAGAGTGAATATTCCTCCCAGAGGTACAGTGGGAATTTGAATTAGCATGGACTCTATCTTTTCCTGATTTAAAAAATTAAAAATTTCTGGATGTTGTTCTAACTGCAATGGTCCATCAGCCATTTGACGAGTTAACGAGGCTGGCATGACTGCATCACAGAACACCGAACCTAGGCTTCTGTTAAAACAAGTGAATTTCTAACCACTTTGTTTGCCAAGATTATTCTAATATAATATTGTCTGTTTGAGTCTGCAGACAGCCTTATCAGAAAAGGATGAACTTTTCCAGACCATTCATCTCCGTGAAGTACCAACCTTTGACTCAACTGGTTTCACTCAATATCAGTGCCACTTGTCTTGCTGGGTGTTTTATCTGAGGGTTTGGAGGGGCATGCAGGGTAGGAAAGCACAGGAAAGAAGAGTAATGCCACGGAAAGGAAGAAGGCCATCCATGCAGCCATCCTCTGCATGTGGCTGATGGATTAAGACCCTCTGGTGACAGCAGAACAATCAGGGGCTGGAGGTCTGACCAGCTCATCCATCCCAACCTCCCATCAGAGCAGCCCCTTCACATATTCCACTGCTGTTAAAGGTAAAAATCTTTCCCCAATACCAGCTGAGATTGTCCCTCCTGCAATCTGTGCTGGTTGCCTGTTGTCCCTCTGCCTTGTGCCACTCTTCCTACTGCTGTAATTTGAGCCATCACAGAAACCAGTGTGTGAGTGTTGTGAATACCGTGAGTGCTGTTAGCCAGAGATGTTGGTGTTGGTAGTGATACCCCAGCAGCTCCCTGGAGGCTCAGCTCTTCTTTCTTCCCTGTATCCAAAGAGCAGTCTGCATTTGCCCATGTCTCCATCACAGTGGCTCCTTCCTTGCCCAGGTTCTTCTACAGAAAACCTCTCCTTCCCTGCTCTCCTCTGAGTTTTCCCTCACCTTTTCCCTCAGGGTTTTCAACACACTGCAGTCAGTCTTCTCTGTGTCACTTGAATGGAACCCTTTGCTTTCCATTTCCACTTTTTTCTAAGCTGTTCACTTGGTCTGTACCCAGAATTATAGAAGTGGCCACTTACAGGGGCTAGGACTCCTGCAACATTGCTTCTCTAATGCTTCAGGTATGAATATTGTAACTTTGTGTGCTCCAGCTTTGGTGCCTTTGTTCTGGATGCATGACAGAGAAAAATTCAAGGCTATGCTGCAAAATGTTTTCTTTCTTCTTTTAAGGCTAACAACCAAACCCCATGATTTTTTCCTCCTCTCTCTCTGGGCTGTAGCTTTTTCACACCTCTCCACTGAAGAACTCCTTCAGAGGCACTAAAAGGAGTCCCTACTTCTTTGGATAAGGGATGGTTAAAAAGGAACAGGACTGTGAGGGGGAGATGGGGCTATGGAGCTGAGCAAGGCTGAGTCAAACAGAGGAAAAGGCAGCATCAGCTGAAGTCAAGGAGAGGTAAGGGCCTGGAGGAACAGGGGAGGGAGGGCTGTCGGAGCATATCCTTCATTGACTCAATAAATAACCCACATGGCAATAACAATAAATAATTTTATGAGGAGCTAGATAAGCTTTTAAGGGGAAAAATGGTAGGGGGTGTAACTGCAAATTGAGGAGGAAAGCAGCTGAGATGGGTTTCCCTGTTGCTGTCTGTTCTCTATTTGGCAGCAGCTCATTTGTGAAAAAAGCAGTCAAGAGCAGTTTATGATGCTAAGACATTTCAGTGACTTACACTCAGTGAAAATCCTTGATGTTTCTCCTTTAGCTAGGTTTTGCTGCTCAGAGTTGAAAGAATTTTCCTGTCTTAAGTCCTATTTTGTTAAACCTGGCAATGAGTAAAATCACAAGTTCCTTAAGAAAATCCTCTGGGCTTGAAAAGGGATGTGTTCATTACCCCTGTAATTAGCAGGAAAACTTCATCTAGACAGGGCACTCAGTGCCCTCTAGTTACCTTCCCACAGCTCCTTAAGCACTAAGTGCCACTCTGATCGTACATTGCCACTATTTAATATGTGTTGTAGAAAACTCTGATTATATTTCACTGTGAAACACTTAAAGAGCTGGGCCATAAATATTTCCCTCAACCTGTGTCTCTTCCACCCCCAGGACTGCACTTCCTGCAATACAGCTAATCCCTCAAAATGCAGTTTGGGTTTTGCTTTCGGTGGAGCTGATCCTTATGCTAAGGAAAGGTAACCTTGGGAACAAGGTTAAGTGATAGGCTTATGGACCTACTCTCTTATTTCCCCTTTATTTTATGATGGAAATCTAAGATGTTGTGAATGGTTCATCCTAACATATGCCAGCAGAAGCATGCCAAAAATAGCAATCTGAAGCAGCACACAGTATGTAACGCTTGCATACTTCTCCGAGAGTTAGGGAGATCATTGGAACAACACATGTCAGATGCTATTACTGTCACATTGCTGGGGCCATCTGTTAGAGGCCAAGATCAAGACCTGCTGCTTCCCCAGGAACAGCAGCTCCGCAAAGGACTGTGGCAAATTAAACTAAATCTGCTCAGGCCCAGGGAGTTCATCTAAGGGATTTTCTTGTTTTGATTTGAGATTTCATCAGGGATAAACCCAGCAGTATGTTTTGGATATTACTTCAGGGGAACTCTGAGGAAAGGCTTTTTAATTCTTTTTTGTTTGTTTGTTTGCTATGAGGTTTTTTTGAGGCACTAAATTGCAGGTCCAAGATAAGGACTGAATTGTCAGGACAGGATGTGCACATTTGCACACACAGCTGTGCTTCTTGGGAAAACATGTTCATGACTAAAGTTCATACAAATGTGCACGTGAAATTCTTTGCAGCTACTGAACAATAATTTGACAGCAACCTGGAATTGAATATGACAACTGATTTATGCAGTTGACTACACAGACACAAATTTTTAAAGCAAAGCAAAGACTTTTGAAATTCCATATGGAATTTGGATGCCAGTTTCTTCTAGTGGTCTTCAAAATCTCAGCTAGAATACCTGTAAATGTATTTATTAGAAGTAAAATGAAGTTCTGTGAAATTTGGATCCACAAGGAATTTTGCTACTGGAAGCAGTAGACTGGATTTCACACGTACACTTACTGTATCAATATAGCTACTCACACATATATCTATTCATATACATATAGATAGATGTTTTCAATAGTATCAGCATAATGGCACAGTTTTAGTTCCACTGCATTCATAGAAATTTATGTAATGGGCATATGTTTTACTGACGTGTTTCATAACAGTTCTGAACAATGTCCTTGCTGACACCAGAACACGATACAATTAAAGGTATTGATGTGGAAGATTGGAAGTCTCTGTTGTGAATACAGACATGGTCCAAATGCCATGAAGTGGGAGCAGTTTGCAAATGTAGGAAAATGACATCATAGATCTGGAATATTGTTGCGGAGGTTTTGTTTTTCTGCATGTTGGTGAAAGACTTGGACCCAGCTCCTACCCATTCTGCACTTTTCCACTTAGTAGAGGAACTTGCACCACAAAAAGCCTCTAAAGCTTTGCTTTAACTCTGCTGCAGGAAGAGGTTCTGTTTTGAAATCTCAGGATTACTTGTCCTTGGTTGTTCTACAGCAAAGAACCTGGAGGAGTCCAGCACAACGGGGTGCAATAGCAGGAGGGACCTTTCCAGAGTGGAGGACACTACAATCTGGTACTAAAATATGGTGGGATGGGGACTCTGCAGGGCAGGAGTGAGATGCATGGAGAAGAGAGAGGACTTGTCAGGATTCTTGGCTGGCAGCACCTTGTCATTCTGCTTGTTGGCTATTTCCATGTTTTATCCAATGACTGTTTAATGTAAAATCTGTGGATGGTCCTTGGAGTTGGAGTAGGATCCAAGTCTCCATTTCCAGGACATCATTCTCACTGACAGAATAGAGATCTGAAGTTTATTAACTACACCTTCAGGACCTTTTGCTTGTGGAGGTCAGACTCTGGAGAGAGGACAATAACTTTATGCTCACAGCAATTTTATAATCTACTGCTGTTCTGTCCTCTGGGTCTCTTGCAGGAAACTGGTGTCAGAAAGATGCTGCTGCAGCTTTTGCCAGCAAGGAATAATGATCCCAACTGCAGCACCCTCTGTACACATATCACTGTCTGGGGATGCTAACATTGCAAACTGACTATGCACTGCAAAAGTACCTTCTATTTATTTCCTTTGCAGGAGAAATTCCCCACTAGGTCTCTGTCAGTCCTCCTGACCATTTGTACTCATTGCATTGTTCAATCAAAAGTGTTGAAAATACATTTTTGGAAGCTTTGTTTGATTGAAATTCATCGTGTCCAAATGAATTTGGATGAGTTGGAAAGCTGTTAATTCCTTGGAGGAGGGAAGCAGGGTGGAACTGAAAGATGGCATGGCAGTTTTGAAGCCAAGCAAAGGGCATGTTTGCAAACTACAGGTACTGTGGAGATATTTGTGACCCTGAGAAGTGCTAACCTAGAAGAGAAGCTTCCATAATATGAAATAACCTCCCCTTCCCTCCCTCTCTGGGTTTAATCTGAGTATTATTTAGGGTAGAAGCAATTTTCTGATTTTGAAACTTGTGCCAAGTGACAAGCTCCCAGGACAGGGCATTTCAGCTCACTGAGACTGATGTTCTTGTCACTTTTACTGCCACCTCCAGCACAAATGGGCAGCAATGCAAATTTCCCTGAGCAGCTGCTGGCGTCTGCCACCAAAAGGGACTCTGGGGGAATCCACCAGCAGATTGACTCCAGCTGAGGGACTGCACAGCTTCCAGCATCTCCATTCTGGGGCAGGTGTGCCAGTAGTCAGGATGACTGATCTCTGAGGACTGTCTTGGATTAAGCAAAAGCTTGAAATGTGAGTCTGGCACACTTTGGGCTGCAGAGGGTGGTATTTTTTGACTAATGTGTTTCGACAATGTGTTCAAACAATTCTGAAGATTTCCCACAATCTAAGTGCTCACATTACCTCCTTGCTGGCACTTTGGAGTATTCTCCAATCTCATTTGGTATCTTGCCTGTATGTGACCAGAAAAGCTTCCAAAAATGTTTCCACTTTTAAATTCATGGAAAAAGAACAGTCAATTCTTAAATGATCTGACCAACACTGAGGCAATTTCTATATATTTCACAGTAAGTGGTAATAGAGAACTTTCATAAAGCAAACCCTAAACCATCCCAAAATGTGCTTTCCCATGAATGAACTCCATCACAAAAATTGCCTGCCTGTGGACTGCAGGAGCTCGAACACAAGATGTGTTAACACGAAGGCCGTGTCCAATCTCAGTCACGACACACAGGGAGGATATTGCTAATCCCACTGCCAGACTAAGTCATTCCTTGCAGCAAGTTGTTTATTCAGTCCCAGCAGAGGAAGAGGCAGCTCCACCATAGGGGCTATCCAATTACATGTAATTTTCCAGGAAAAGCTGTAAAAATATTTTCCTTCATAAGCTTGAGCCTAACTTGTGTATCTCTAGTGACACAGCATTTTTGCTCTGCTCGGCTTTTTGTGGTGTTTCATGATATGACAGGTTTCAAGTATTAAGTGATTGTAAGATTAAAATGCACAGTGTAAAGGCGGCAGAAGTATGATGTGTTTGTTTGCTGCTTTCTTGCTTGATTTTCCTTAGGTTAGAAGAGGTCAGAAGAATTCAGATAAATCAGAGCTAAAATGTGTTTTTTCAATATTGAGGAAATACAGACTTACTTGTTTACACTTGGAATATTCTTTAATGAAGGCAACCCTTGGAGTAATAGTATATATGGGGGAGGCTGAGGCTGGAGCTATTTCTCCTAAGAGAATTGTGAATTAATATGTGTTTCTCTCTTTTCCTCTAATTTCTTGCTGCTGGTAGGAAAAATTATATCTGTAACGTAGCTTCAGTCCATGTCATTTAATATCCTAGACTGGCTCCCCCTTGGGATGTAGGGGAAGTGGGAAGGAGAAGTATATTTAGAAAAGGAGATGGTTTGTCAAGATTTTAAGAGCATTTTGGTCAAAACAAAACCCTTAAAATGCACTGTATTCAATAGAGAGTATTTAAAAAATATTTTCTAGCAATTCTGTGCTGCCTTTGCCATATCCTATGGTTTCTGGATTCAGGGTTGGAAAAATTACAGTTTGCCTTACCAAGCCACAATCCTGTGAGAAGTGAAGAGTGCCAAATAACCTGTCCCTGCTGATGGCTGTCAGTGAGACCTCAGGGGGAGAGCAAGAGAAACTGGGCAAATCCCTAGGGAGCCTTGCCAGCACCCAGCTCTGCCTCTCTGGTGGGGAACACCTCTCCTCCCTGAGGAGCTGATCTGGTGGTGCATGTTGGCCTTTTGGGTCCTCTGTCACTCACCAACCCCTCTTTCCTCTGCCCATGTGGAGTCCTCTACCCAGGAGCTCCTTGTGCCTTTGGAATTGAGCTGCTGTGCTTCCCCCTCGAAGAGCAGCCACTTGGGGAGGAGGCCGGTATTAAGCCCCTTTTTGGGCCTGAAAATTACCTGGTTTATTTCAGAAGAGGTTGTTGCCTTCCACTGTGCCAAACGCCTGTTCCTAGAAAGCACACAATCACAAAGCTGTTCAACACACTCTCACATTACTGGGGGAAGCCATTTATTCATTTTATCTGCTTTTTCCCCTGGGATAGTAGTCCAAATACCTGAAATGTCATTAGGAAAAGCAAGAGGAATACTGACAGTTCTTGTTTTGCAAATTGTCAAATGAACCTATCTCCCACCATTGCTAGTAATGTCTTTCATTATAGCTTTAATGAAATTGCATTGACATATTTATGGTCTAATAAAAGAAGAAAAGATACCCTGTAAAAGAAGTTTTCAGAAATGGAAAGGTTTTAATAATGGTTTCATAAATTATTTTGATTTTTTTTTTTTAGTCATAAACTTTGGCAAAATGAGTGTCATATTATTCAAAACCTCTAATGAAATGGTCTCTGGACTGTGCCATTTAAATCCTGTAAGATGTATTTTCTCCTGCCTCTCCTTTAAACTCAATGCCCTTCATTTTTAACATCAATGGGAAGCTGGGTACAATGTATTGTATCTTCTTCCCACACAGACCATTTATCCACTATTATATTGTCCTACTCTCTTATCACTGGGAAAACAGCCCTTTGACACATCATTCTATGATTTATACTTTTAAATACCCACCTGATCCAGTTTTATTATGTCCTCAGTTGTTGAATTCCCATTGAGTTAAAGTAGGGACTTCAGCATCTGTTTTGAAATTGTTAGGGATTAGCCAGAAAATTTTGTAATGATTCTGATGAGCATCTGTCAGTTTTTTTGTGGGGCAGTGGTGAGAGCTTCCAGATAGATTGTCACGTCTGGTGGATCTAGATCTGGACTCTTCTTAAACCTAGGATCCAATCTGTTAATTGTACTCATTTTCATGGCTGCACTTCTGGTTTCAGTAATAGATGTGTATAATTTTTTCAGTATTTTTTTCCTTTGTAAACTCATAAAATGAGTCTGACTGAGAGCTTTGTATGTTCACTTCACTTATATGAATCAGCCAATTGCTGCATCCAGCTCAATTAACATCTGAATCGGCTTTTATGAAAAAAAAAAAGGCTATTGGTTCTATCCCAGAGGTTACAGCAGACTAAGAAAATAAAGGTCATGTTATATTTTGAATTCAGGATGTACAGATGTCATAAAAAGATAAAATCTGAAATCCAGAAGGAAAAGGAAGACTTATCTGCAGCTATGCTATGTATATGTAAATGGTAACAATGATTTACTGGTAGTATCTTTTTTTTTTTCCTTTTAACAATGAAATGTCATAAAAATAGGCCAAAGAAAAAAACTAAAATGGACCAATGAATAACAATACATACTCAATCTCTCTTAAATATGCAACTAGGGGAATATATGCTAGTTTCTTAGGATATGGCTAGTAAATATGTAGAGACCTAGTGGCAAATCTGCCTTCTTGGAACAATAGTTCCTATATCACAGATGAAAATAAGGATATATGCATCAAAAATAAAGAAGAGAAACAATACATATACCCCTGAGATGTCTGCATAATTCAAATCAGTTGTCTGCAAGAGAGTTAGGAAATACTTCATACATTCAGGGAATACAGCTTTCCATTAAAGAAATAAAATAGATATATCTAGGATGTATCAGCACTGGTCTCATATTTCCTTTCTCTGGGGTTTACTCTGATGTCATTTCACAGTAGCCATGCTTTTCTCTTTGAAACTCACCACTGTTAGCTCAGATGCAGGGACAAGGAACATTTCAGAGGCAGAGCTCTTGGCACAATTTTTGCTCATGTTGTATTTTCGTCCTGTTTCACGTTTTCAGTCTCCCCTTCTGCCTGCTGTGTCTTCTGGCTGAGCAACTGTAGAGTTCACCATGTTTGAGACACGCCAAGCGCTAAGGTAACATATAATTCCACCCTCCATGAGGTCGTGCTGGGGGGGACATGGTGACACAGAATACAAGGAGTTTGACCCATTTTTTTTCAACAAAGATGTTTGTAATAGTTTTCAAAGTTTTTTGAAGGGCTTGTTGTTTTAAGCTGTTTGTGGCTCTTACAAGTGTATTTGTTTATCTGCCTGGTCAGGTGCACTTGTTCTATTTGCCTGTTGTCCACCTGCCTCTTTATGATCAGCAAATCTCTTGAGTGTGGCTGAAATGGCTTACATACTTGCCTAGGTGTCATGCTTAGATTTGGACAAGTTGTCACACTGAAATCTACCCCTTCCCTGTTTCTTGATTATACTCACAATATACACAGCACGTGAGTGAGTTTAGTCTCCAGGCATCCAGGGTGGGATGTTCTCACAAAAGGCCACGATAACTGAGATGCAGTAAATGAGTTCCCTAAAATCACATGTGGTGTTTCAGTAGGAACAGGAGCTGCAGTGAATTTCTTTGGTAGATCTTTAGATATACATCTGTGATTCAGCTCAGAAGAACGGAATGTGAGGGTATTGGTGGTTTAGCACGTGTGTTTGAACACTAGTTTACAACATGATAATACAATGCATTTATGGAAACCATTAATGAGTTTCCAGGAATCGTAATAATATAAAAGATTATAGATATATAAGAATATATCTAAATATAGATTTACAGTCCTGTGTCCTGTCTTTTGTGCCTTAAAAGCAGGCGAAGCAATTCTGCAGCAAACAGGTGTAGGACTTGGCTTCCATGTGGTATCTCATCTGAGTCTCAAATAAGATCTGCATGATCTCAAAGCAACACTCTTACAAAGTCATAGAGAAATAAGTTTTGAATTGTGATACATGCTTAGCCTCAATTACACGTTGCGGTGCTGAATTTCCCTGTTCTTTATTTTATAAAATGTCTTCCATTTCTTGTGACACAGAAATACCTAAAACATAAACCAAGCCACAAATATAATTTAGCAGCATGCATTAGAAGCCCATACAAACTAGGTATGTCAGTTGATATCTCTAAAAGGCCTGGAATTGATTTGTTTGTCAGAATGGTATAAATGTTCTTAGAGGTGCTCTAAGCATGATTTTAAATGAGACATTCATAAACTAACAAACTTTGTAATGTATGTGCACAAAAAAGTACTGAGTACGAAGTGTATTTCTTACCAATTTGCAGAGGCTGCTCTATGTCTTCAGGAAACACAGAGGCTTGAATTTAGGTAAGATTTGCTAAAATTTTAGTGCAAAATCTAGAACTGACCTATTCTAATGTCTACTAAATTCTATACTGTTTATTATTTTGTCTAAATAATTACTGACCTTATAGTACTCCTGGTCCATTTTAACGGTGAGGTAAACGTGCCTCAGGCTGTATCAAAAGACAGTATACTTTTCATTTAATGTGAAACTTCAATAGTAATCCTCCCTGGGTTTCTACAGGATTGATCATTATGTTGGAGAAAAAAAAAAAGTATCTTTTTCTTGCATGCTATTTAGTTTTAAGAGATAATAACACACAAGAAAAAAATTTTTTTTCTTGCACAGAAGTAAATATCAACTATTTGATGAATCATTGCTGCAAGTGTAGCAATTAAATTTCACTCCTCAGGCAGTTTGTTTTAAATAAAAATATTGCAGAATTCCATACCAGTGTTTCTTATATAGCTTTGGCTTTCGTAGGGAATACTGGAGAGTTGGAAATGCAGGCCTGTTTGTTCTCCAGATTTGTAAAAGAGGAATTGTACTTTGAGGCAGTTTGGAAAAGAAGGGTGTCTGTGCAAGGAAGCCAAATTTGAATCCATGCCTGACTCTATAAACATCACCTTTATTTTTCATTATCCACCACAGAAAGTGAAGTGCTTTTGTGCTTGTTCAATCATTGGTCTTACTCTTGCTATTCAGGGTCTGCAGCCATGGCACTGCATCTGTCTGTGAAGCTGAATTCAAAACCCCCTCACTCTGGCTCAGAGAGCAAATAAAAAGCTTGGGTTAACTGATGACAACGTTTAGAAAAATAGTTTAACTGCTTGTTTGAGGGTAAAGGGCTTTGCATTTGCTTATTGATCCCCTCATCCCCCCAGGCTGAGCTACATCTCATTGTGATGGCTAAACTTTGCGATGGATCTGAATTGATGTAGCTAATGGAGCTGGACCTCATGCCTCTGACCTTTCCTGGTCCTCCCTGTCAGACTAGACTGGCTGTTCTCCAGACTGCACCTGGGGCTGCCTTTGCTGAAAGCCATGAGCCAGTGCTTACTGCATAGATCATTTCAGGTGTCTCTGCTTTAGATGTCACTGCTTACATTTATAGCCGTGATGTTACAAGTATGAATTGTCAAATAACAAACTATTTACCTGTAGACTTGGTATGCTGTGGCATCTGTAAGCATCTTTTCTGCCCTGTTAGTCCAGAATAACACGGTAAAGGCCAGCTCAGGGCAGGAATCACCAAAATTCCCTACTCACATTATGAGATCTCTCCTGGTTTTCTTGTTGTTTTAGTGGAACCTGTAGTTTCTTCTAAAGGAATGCCTGCTCCTCACAACTCCTCTAAAAATCTCCCTGAGGTTTTCTATGTGGTAAGTTCGTGCAGAGAGAGTAGGACCATTGCAGGAAGGGGGTTGCCTGGTTCTGCTGTCTAATAACTCTTTATCAATGATAGAACTTAGCATAGCTACAACAGGATGAATAAATTGTTCTCAGTCACCTACCAGTAGAAATTTCTCTTCACAGCATGACTTTAAAAAGGAAGAAGTTCCCCTAAAATTTTAAATTGATGTTCCAGCTGAGAAGAATAACAGTAACTTTTGGAAGAGGATTTGATTTTTATACTCTTCTGGTTCAATACCAGGTAGCCTTAGATATCTGCAAATATATCCTGAATACATAATCAGCCTGTGCTGAAACCAGCACAGGTTTCATATCTCTCTTGTAAATACAATTCCTACAAAGGCTGGTTGCCCTACCACAATACACGGAATCACTGCACGAACTTACAAAGTGCTCTGAAACCCTGTAAAGTGTAGTTATTTCAAGTAAACGACATTCTCCAGTTTCGTAATGTCATGTGGATAAATGCCTCTTTCATTAACTGTGAGGGAACTACAAAGCTCTGGTGTTGTAAAAGTTTGATTTTCCAATTCTTGGGACTGGAAAATAGAATAGAGACTTGTCCTAGCCTTCTGGCAGAATTGACAAATCATTAATTCCATTGATTTCCACAGTAGTGAAATTTATCAAACAGAAGTCCATTTGTATTAGCAAAAAAGGTTACATGCCATGGCATTGAAAGGTCTCTTCTCATGCTTTTGCTTTTATACTTTCGCCTTTATTTATTTGTTCTTTTTAAAGCACTGTTACATACTGTCATGTGCATAGAAGCTTCAGACAAAGATTATCAGTGAGAATCTCCTGTTGAGTCGTGAGGTGTAGGAAGGATCCCCTGGCTTTCTGAACTCCTTCTCGGAGAGGAGTCTAGGTGTGGCTGGATCCAGTTCTAGTCCCAGACTTGGTCAATGGTTTATATCCAAATGATTATATTGGTGTAACTGAGCCTTTATACGACTTCATCCTGCAGGATTAAGGATGGCAAACCAATGAATTATTTATTTAAATTGATGATAATAATGATTTGACTAAAATACTTTAGTCTGAGTAAGTTACTGTCGTATAGATATTAATAGCTACAAGTATAGTACTATTTATTAAATCAATAATTTCCAAGCTAGCAAAATAATTATTAAGAGAGATTGATGTTACCACTACCAATGACTGTGGCCAAATTTCTTTTACTCAGCCTCCAGGTGTAACCTTGAGGGGCATCCCCTCTCAAGGGAGGAATCTCCACATGCACTCCTAGCAGGAGTATGCTATAAGTCCCTGCTGTTAAAAAGTGGGACTGTGCCTTTATTATATGAAGTGATTGACTGTCAGTCATGTGTTTCTTGGCCACAGCTCTCTTGTATCAGCTCAGCAGCCTTGAGCTCAGCAGCTTTAGATAAGTTATCGGTACTATGGTTGGTTCCTTTATCAGGGACTTTTTCTGCCACATCCTCAGTGAAAGTTCCTGTCAGGATACATTGTTTTCCCCAATCTCAAAGTGTTTAACTTCGGGATTGTTATCAAGTCTAGTCTCAGCATTCTCCAACAGCAAAGGCAACATGACCTCCTTCTATGTCCACTGATGCAAATAGGGTAAAGTTTGAGCTGTTTTACCCCCACTTAGGCAGAGGAGACTGCTTTGTGTGTCTTGTACAGAACCTAGAGTGGTTTACTGTGAAGCCTTGTGCTTGTTCTTTTTCATTGCACTTAGTGCACTTCACATCAAAATTGCAAATACCTCAAGGCTGCATGAACACATTTGCCAGTCTTTAGAAGGATTGCAGAGGAACAAAGGACAGCGTTCAGCAGGCAAGCCCTTGACTAGGAGCCCTTTGACTGGGAGCAAATTTCCTTTACTCCTGATTTCAGGAAGAAAACATTCCATTTCCTGCTTGGTGGTCCTGCCCCGTTCCAGCAGGTGTTGGCACTGGCTGGTGTGTGTGAACACAGCTGCAGCTGGAGAGCTGCTGGTTCCCAGCACTGGTGATGACTGGCAAGGAGTGCTCTGCTGCTGGGGGCTGTGCTGTGCTTCCTCTGCACAGAGATCAGCCTCTGGACGCCACAGAGGCGCACAAGAAGAGGAGGGTTAAGGGTGATCTCTGATTAAAGTTCCATTTGTTGTTGCTCTTCACCAATTTATAGCCAAGTGCTGCCTTGCTAATTAATGACTACTCATGAAATGCCATGTGTCAGCAATGAATCACTTATTTTTGTTGCACTTCAGTAGTATATGGCTAATGAGAAAGGACAACTCATATAATTAAAGCCCAAAATAGCCCTGTCGGTAGGACACAATCAACTGTTATATCTTTGCTGCAGTATGTGGACCACAGTATATCACTTTCCTGTCTTTGCCTTTGGTAGTTTTACAAGGAAAAAAAAAAGGAAATTTGAAAAAATTTGGGATAGCAAATGTTTTTTCAGTGATAGTAGTATGAGAAATTGAATTTCATTTTAAAAGAACCAAAACCCTGCCAGTTACCTGTATTTGGTGTAACCTTAAAATAAGACTGTCTTAATTATTACCTCTAATGGGCCTCACCAACTCAAAACTAATTAAAAAATAAATAAAAGGGAGAAACTGCCTGGATTAAATGGGTAAGGTTAGTGCAAAGTTACAGAAAAATCTGTAGTTTGTGTCTCCACAGCTGCAGGCAGGTAGGAAAAGTGAGAAACAGGAACAAGCCTGCTGTGAATGTGTATAGGCAGCTGTTCATACTTTAAGCAATACCTTGAAAAATCTGCCATTGAACCAGTAAACCAGCAAACAGCATTTCTCCTGTTCGACCTGGTCAGTGCTAGCACAGCTGGCATCTTGTATTTTCATTCATGAGAGGTAAGATCAAGCCTCTGGAGAACATTTGGTCCATCCATGCACACTGCATCCCTTTCCCCAAGGTGTTATACACATCATGGTCTGAACCACTGATGTAGTCCACTAGTTTTCCTCAAAGATGGGGAAAAAAGATTTATTCCTGAGAGAGCAAGTAGAATCTATTAGCCAAAGTACCCCATGTTAGCAGTGACATGCACAAAAGACATTTGCAAATGGTTTCTTAGGTGCAGCAGTGGGAAAACTGCATCCCATCTCCTCTGAAGGAATAAATCAGTCTCTTGTGCACCCACTTATTTTGATGAGCATACAAGGAAAGGGGAGGAATACACATAGTCTACATTGAAAAGATAAGGGAAAAAACGGACATTATGAAAGGCATAAGAAGAAGAAGAACAGACCTTTTATTTCTTAGATTTGGATACAAAATATTTAAATGTTTAGGATTTTAAAATTAATAAATAAATAAATAATAATGTAATAAAAAGCAGTTTTATCACATGTTTCTACCCACAAAAGCCCCTAACATTTCTCTCCCAAGCCCTTTTGCACACACCTCTGTGGAAACTCCAGTTTCTATAAAGGAACAAAAATCTCAGCCATCAGATGTGGCCACTGCTACGTAAAAGAGCAATAAAAGTGAACATCTGTTTACCTTGGAATAGGTTCTGGATAGTTTCTCAGTGTGACCAGATCTAATCTTGGTGCTCAGCAGTAAAAATAGCTACAGCTCTTCTGTTCCTGCACTGGGTAGAGTCTTTGTATTGGCCTCATACAGCAATTCAAAAATTCCTGTGAAAGGAGGAAATCCTGTGAAATGACTTCTACAAATTCTCAGAAAGCTTTGTGAATGCTTAAGAAAAGCTCTCACTCTGGGGTATAAAGTACAGTGGGATTTTAATCTCTTTGTCTTCACAGGCTTGTTTAGGGAAAATACTCAACACCGGTTGAGTGGTGAAGACCTTAATCTCCTCATTGAAAACACTACAGCCCTTCCCATCTGGACTTGCTTGAGTGTTAAGCTATGAAGGCAGATGTCTTATTCCCTTCACGGTTCTGCTGTGATCTCCAATGGCATCTTGACACTGGAGAGTTCCTCAGTGATAAACTGGGAGACAACCCCTCCTGTTGACATCTGCTCTTCCACATTCGTTTAGCTCTTTGAATGCTGTTTGCTTGCACCGGCAAAGCTGTGGATAACCGCCCTCCATCTGAGCAGTGGGATTGTGAGAGATCTTGGATGGAATTAATTCAGGTATTTCTGATCTTTTGACATCCATTTTGATTAAGTCAAAGTTCTTTATAACTGCAGAGTGGAGGCAGGGATAAAAGTATGAAACTGTTAGAGCATCTGCAAAATGGGCACTTCATGTTTTTAAAAAACATGCACTGTTGTGGAACAGAAGTGTAATATATACCATTAACATTAATGTCATTGAACATCCTCTAAATTGCAGAATGGTGAGAAAAAATTGATATGAAAACAAGAGAAAATGAAAACTGTAATAAGCTCTCTGCATGAGAAGGGTAATCTACAGTTAAATATAAAGGCTAAACTGAAACAATGTGAAGAATGAGATATATTTTCTATTTTAGAGCTAAGACTCAATCTCTGTCTCTAACCCCCAAAGCTGTGACAAAAACTTAATGGTGTGAAGCAGAGACACCATGTCAGACTTCACTCTGCATCCCTGGGTCTGGATGATTTATCACTTGCAGCCATTCTGTTTGCTATTAATTAAGTGCAATAGTTATTTTAGTAAGTTAGCTTGACTGTGCTCTGTCCCCTGTTGAGCTTAGTTGAAAGTGAAAACAAAAGGCCTTTATTGCAGCCGCTGTAAATTCGGGTCTCAAATGTGTTTCTTTGTATTTGCACACTCATAAAATGAAAACAGGCAGCCTCAGTTCTCTGCTACAGATGCTCCAACACTTGTGTATAGACCTGGTTATAAAAGCTGATTACTTCTTAATAAATAAGCTGCATGTGTTGCAACATAGCCACTAGGATGGATGTGATCTGGGTGGTATTATGACAGAATTCTGTCATTTCTTCTCCCCTGACAGCAGACATATGGGCTTCTCTTTATGCTTTGGAGAACAACGAACTATTGACTACCAAATGATGGGAGAGTGATGTTCGATGCTGAGAAGGCCCTGCTGGAAGGGCCCTCTGGGAGACTGTGCTCAGCACAAAGGTATTTCTTGGAACTGGAGCTGACTGCCAGCCAGGCTCTATCTGTAGTTCTGACTGCTTTGGAAATGTCAGTAATGTCAGCCAAAATGGAAGGTTTGTGAGAGAGGAAGACAGAGCATCTTGCTGAGCTACAGCAATAACAAACCTTAGGCTGAATGTGAGCTACTACTACCTACATGCACAGGTTTCAGAGAATGCACCCCTTGACATAACTTTCCTGGGTAGCACGTCCCTGCTCTGATGGGAATTCAGATAGACACATACCTATGGCAAGGAGCTTTTTTCTTCTTCAGCTCTGCTGAGCATTGTTTCCTGTTCCTTGTGTGAGAACAGTTTCCTGTTCCTCGTT
Source organism: Irena cyanogastra (assembly GCA_013397155.1). NCBI lineage: Eukaryota > Metazoa > Chordata > Aves > Passeriformes > Irenidae > Irena > Irena cyanogastra. The sequence continues at coordinate 172,687 of VWZV01015164.1, forward strand.
GTGTCAGAAGAGTCTTGGCCACCTTCTGCTTTATTCCTTTTTTCCTTCTACCCACAGAATATTAGAATATTCTCCCATTTTGTTTTTCTTAATGGCAGGTAGAAAGAATGAAAGATAAACCCCAATAAAGAGTCTCTGGGCAACAGGCTGTCTTACAATTTGAAATATGCTGAAATACAAGATACAGAACTGATGACTGATGTGGCTTTTTATTATCCAGTCAGCTGATTATAAGGTAATGCTTCCTTCTTTCTTGTACAGTGATGATAAATTGAAGACAATATGTGTTTGGGTGATGCAGGGGACCAGGCACTATTCAAACACAGGGTGCAAAGGATTTTGTCCCTTCAGATGTCTGAAAGTCCCATTGAGCCCTTCTGTTAGAGAGCCCCTCCATGAATGGAGATGTGCAGTGTGGGTGAGCTGAGAAGGGGTGCCAGGGGCCCAAGAGATGGTGGGGGTTAGAAACCACAAGCAGTTTCCAGTCCTTTTCTCTGGGCTACAAATGTATATCTTGTATTTGTTCTTTTCTAAGAGGTTCTCAAGGGTTCTGCTGCAACCCTGCTCCAGCGTAGTGGTGTTACATGAAGGAGATATCTAGTTTTCATTCAGGACAGAGATTTAAGCATTTCCATATAATTCCATGCTGAATGGCTGGCTGGCAGATTCTTGTGCTGAAGTTCTGAGGAGCCAGCTCCATACAAGGTTCTTTGACTAACCACTTTGCTCCTCAAATCACCCCTAAAATTTAAATTACCCAGACAATCCTTCAACTCCCAGTTCAGCTCATTAGGAAGTGTGAGTCCCTGGGAACAGCAAACACAACACAGGACACCCTGCATGCTGTGCTATCTTTTGTATGCTGATTTTAACAGCTTTCTGAAAAAGAGGTTCAATTACAGTTTGCCTTGGAAGAGGCTTTTTTCTGAGCTGCTGCACCCTCTCAAGCACTGTTTACAGGCCAATGCCTGCCAGGTTTTGATGTTTGCTGGAGGAGGTCCAGCCCATGGGCAAGGCACCAGCTCCAGCTCCTGCTGGAGGGGCCAAGCAGCAGACGTGCTTTGAGTATGAAGAAGCACCTGGGGGCTTCAGAAAGACTGCACCCCACCCAGAGAGATAATCTTAATGTCTAAGAATGTTTCCCAGGGCCAGAATTTCTTGCTTTAATGAAAGTAAGAATTTTAGCTGGTTGAAATGAGGATACATGATGGGAAAAATTTAGTCTTGATAGAACATTGTTATAAACATTTTCTTATTACTTTTTGTACTGAAGTGGCTCATCGTGTCTCAAGAGAACCATCATTAGACATTTTGACATACTTTTTATTCAATTCAGAAATTAACAGTGTGGTTTTAATGAAGTTCAAATAAACCCAGTATGAATACCGGGATGCAAAACAATTATTTTGTTCAAAAATCAGGAAGAAAATAAAAAAGTATATCTGAAGATTACAAAATTAATTTCAAAGATAATAGAAAGATAAATGAATGAGCACAGCTATCATTCCCCTGAATATAATGAAATGTGTTTTACGACTTTTGGCTGTAATCACAATTAGCAATACTCAGGGCTATTTGCTTGGCTATGTGTGCAAAGCAGAATTTGTGTGTATGGGAGAGTAATAGCGGCTGTACAAATTAATTTCTTGTGAAGAGCTGATTGCTCCACCTGTTATAGTCTGTCTACATCCTACATTCCCATCAACTGCTGCCGATTAGTTCACAGAATGTAATTGAAGAATGAAAATAGAGAGCAAAATGTCTGATTTATAGTCTGAATTGGTTATGCCCAGTGATTTTTTTTTTAATGGTGGTTCAAATTTTCTGTTATTAAATTGATTAAATAATTAAATGCTGCTATAAACATGTCAGATGGTATTGCACATCAATTTTCTACTGCTGAGTGGGACTCTCAATTACCTCTCACTATAGTGAGTATTACTAAAGTTGGTGCTAGTCTTGGACAAGACTGCTAAAGAACACTAAGGAAAGAAGAGAGGGATGAAAATACCCTCTCTGAACACTTTTCAGTTAAAAACACAGCATGGGCAGATCATGCTGTTTGCATGTGATTTATTTGTCTTACAAGGGCTTTCTTTGCTGGGATGAGCAGAGCTGAAAGAATAACTGATTCTAAAGGGAAAAGATGATTTTCAATGATTCCTTGTTTTCTTTAAAAGTAGTTTTGTGACAACACAATCACCAGACCACAAGCTGCACTGTTTATACGTTTATTCAGTTGGAGAACTGAATCTTTATCTGAGGAAGCGTGAAAAGTTAAGACTTAAGAAATCCCTAGACTGAAACAAAGCCACTTGCCGTAAATCAAAATGTTAGTAAAGCAGATAAAGTAAAAACTGTTTTTTTGGCAAAATATATAAGCCGATAAAATCCAGGTGGACCTGCAGGAAATTAGCATAGCAAACTGTCATAAGTATTGCCAGAGAAAAGGAGATCCAGCTGCTGTGCCTCACTCCCCACTCAGAGCTGAGTCACTGCAGGAGCTGTGCTCCCTTTGGAGCATCGTAGCTGAGCTCCCTTTCTTCATATCTGATGGCAGCTGAATTCCTGTGTTTGTATTCAACCCTTTATTCTTTGTTTACACCGAACTTGCTTGGAGTCTATTTAAGCTGTGCTAATGGCTGTAGTCTGATTTAACGAATAATCTCCTGGAGATTCACAGTCAGTGTCTGGGTTTACAAATTTCTGAAGGAATAGAAAAACCTGTACCTGCCTTTTTGATGGTTTTCTGATGTGCTATTTGGTCCACTTGCTATTCTCCACCCAGAGAAGACGGGGTAGCAGTTTGTATATCATGCTGTGCTGGTTTAGGCTGGGGTAGAGTTAATTTTCTTCACAGTGAATGGTATGGGGCTGTGTTTTGGATTTATGCTGAACACAGTGATCATACTACAGAAAAGCTTTTACAGAGCCAAGGCCTTTCCAGCTTTTCATACTTCCATGCTGGTGAGGAGACTGAGGGTGTGTGGGAGACTGGGAGAAGACACAGCCAGGATAGGTGACCCCAGCTGACCAAAGAGATACTCCAGACCACCTGACATCATGCTCAGTGTATAAAGTGGGGGGAAGAAGGAGAAAGGGAGGACATTTGGAGTGGTGGCTTTCGTCTTCCCAAGTAACTGTCACAGATGATGGGGCCCTGCTCTCCTGGAGATGGCTGAACACCTGCCTGCCCACGGGAAGTGATAAACTCATTCCTTGTTGTGCTTTGCTTGCACGTGTGGCTTTTGCTTTCCTAGTGACTAAATATTAATCTGTGTATAAAAAAATGTAAAAAGGAAGTTGAGAAAGTTAAGTTCTTTGACACGCTGCTATCAAGAATATAGTTATCTGGTCAAAAGAAGATGGTTCCCTTGCTGACACAGATCCCCTCTCAAGGGGATGTATTTCTTGGAAAGATATACTGTGGCCAATAAAGTCTTCAAAATGAGAATTTTTGTTACTGTCCTTTGCTGTGATTTTGGATATCTCAGTATTTAAGGGCATTCTGAATGCAGGATATGCATTCTGCCCCTAAGACTTTACTTATTTTTCTCTTGTTACGTTCCATTAATTTAAAAGAAAACCAAGGTAGAGGCTGAAGATCTATTTTTTGTATTTGGCAAATAGCAATTTCTCTGCACAGGTTTGCCTTACAGCAAATTTAAGCCTCTCATTTTTAAACATTCATATGAATCCCAAGTGTCAGGGCCACAGTGACTGCTTCCATTTTCTCATCCTTTTTCTTGTTCACTGAGTATTTTGAGGATTTCAGTGCTCAGTGATTTATAACTTGCTTGAAAAGGCAGGTATTCCTGATGCTGCAGTGATGGCCAGATTCCTAGACACCTCTCTACTTGCTGTCATTTTGCAGATGCAAAGCAGAGGCCTTTTTGCAATCAATCATTAATCATGAACTGTTGGACTTAGGTATAAAGAGTGGAAACTGCTTAACGTGCTTCAAGTTCCCTTTTCAGACCAGTACTGAGCTGAGTGAGTGCACAATATTCTCTGAACATGTGCCAGAGTGGATTGCATTAAAGTTTTTTTTTCACTTCCTGTTGCAGAGATTAATTAAGAACTTAAGGTTCAATGTGCCATGAAAACTTGGGAATTTGACTCAGTCTGAAAGCATGTACTCCAGCTGAAAGGATGCTAAAGGAGATAAAATTGGCATTTTGATTTTAAGCAAAGGTTCCCCCAGATTTATTTAGGAGAACAAGTTAAATAATATTGTGAACAAAAGCAGAAAGCTTATAAAAGGAAGAGCTTAAATACTGAAAAATAAAATTATTTTTCAACAGTAAAGAAACTGGAGAAGGCCATTAGATTTTGATGACAAGTCAGCAATGATCACTACAGAAAATATACTTGGAATGGACATCTCCACAATTCAAGTAACTGGCTTTACTCCAAGTCTTAAAAATGATAAGTTTCTATATAGCTGCAGTGGTTTGTGTTTTTTTTTTTTTTTTTGATAGAAATTGCTGTAACTAACAACAGATATGATTGGTATGTGGAAGGCAACATTTGTCATTACTAAACATGTTTGTTTATATTTACAGTTCTAGAAGAAGGAGCCAGCAAGAAAGGTTTCAACTTGAAACAAATCTGCAGTGTTGTTAGAAGACATGAGAGTAGCTCCTCTGAGATGCTCTCTTTCTGTCTTGTAAATACACTTTGGCAATTTTATGTAGTGCACGGGGAGCCAGACATAAGTGTCTGTACATCTCAGTTCACTCAGCACTATTCGATCTGAGAATTGGACTTTGGCGTACATTTTATTAAATGCAAAACTGGGAAACAGAGGAAGTTCCTAAGCCCTGTGTCAGTGAACCACGCGGTAAAAGCGCAATTATAAAACCATAATAAATATTTATGCGCTTAGTACATATGAGCTGTTCTATGATTCTATATTGCAAAATGCACATGCATTGAATAACAAAATACTTAATACTGAGGCATTTTCTGCTTTGCAGATTACTTCAGGCTACCACAACCCACCTGCTTTAGAAGCAAGATTATTTTCTTTCACTAAAAGTGAAAGTTTTACGGTTTTCATGTGCATGAAGCAGTAAGCACTTACTCAGATCTGACAAGGAGATGTATATGACATGGTGTATCCAGAGTCAATTTATTCATGCGGCGTATAATTGCCACTTTTTAGCAAGTGGAACCTCCTCTCCTTCTATGAACAAAAACCAAGGCTCTTTTGTACTGTTTACTAGGCTTACCCTGATTTTTATTCTGTCAAAACAAACTCTGGGATATAAACTCTACTCCTCTGCAGAAAATAAAACCCCTAGAACCTTTTTACTTTTTCTTTTTGTTGTGAATGGAAATAAAGAAGGTTGAGAGATAAGTCTCGGAGCTATAATCATAGAAATGTATTAATGAAACTGTCAAATAATTCCTTTGAAGACACTTTTTAGCGTGTACTTCATAAAAGGAGCAATTTGTGTGATGCCAACCATCATTAATTGAAATTTCTGTGCCTTCGCTTTAATAAATTTGCTTCAGTTACTTGATCCTTTAAACTCTCCGATTAAGTGGCTGCACTTGTTAAGGGAATGGTGTGAAGCTTGTGCTCTGTGCTGAATTCTGTCTAAGAGCTGCGTCCATTGATGAAAAGAGGTGCCCATCGACTTATAGTGCAAATATGCATCCTCCTTTCTGTGGAGAAAGAAGGCTGGAAAGGGTGGTTTGGGCATATAATTCTGTAGGGTTTGGTCATTCTGCTCTCTTAACAACCTGATGTCATTCACACAATGACCTGAGTATGTGCCTGACTCTCACATGACTGAACAAGGATTTTAGCATAAAAATGGGCTTTTGAGTGCGGATCAAGCCCCCAAAGACACACTACGTATGTGACAAGCAGTGGCTTGGAAGGAGCGACAAAAGAATAAAAAATGCATCAGGATGTGCATCATTGGCAGGAATCTTTCAACTGGAGCAAGTTGGATAAGGCTTCCGAGGGGAATAGTCCAGCCCCTTGTCATCACAGGCCAGGATGTGTTTCCATCAGGTGGGCAGATTGGTCATCATTCCCAATGTGACAGGGAGGTCCCTGAACCTCAGCCATGTACTCTCATTACATTAGTAATGAGAGATGAGAGGACACCACCACCACCACCACCACATAGTACTGGCCATAGAGAGCAGCACAGAGCTGGCACCTGCCAGCTGGCCTTGTTGTTTTGGTTATGTGGTGAAGGTGCTTCCTTTTGGCCTCGTGAAGACATGCCATGGGGCCATGGGGAAAGAGGGCAGCAGGGCTGGTAAAACAATTCAATATCCCAAGAGAAGGGATGGGATCATGTCTTGGGCCAGATTCGGTTTTTGCATTAAAACAGATCGTTCATAGGGACTGGAGGTTGCTGTCTCCAACATACAGTGAGACACACCTGTCAGGGGCAGCTTGCCTTTTCCTATGATAGACATAATAGAAAAACTTTATACGTGGAGAATCTTAGTTGGTATGTGTTCCAGACTTCTAAGAACATGGTAATACATGGGGCGAGTATATTGGTGTAAGCAAATCTAATCATTAATGACATCAAAAATGTCCTGCAGATCACACCTTCAGGCAGGCACAGGCTACAGCCAAACCCCATTTTGTGTAGAAATAGGTGTCTAAATACGGAGATAAGCAAGGCCCACCCACCCCCTGCACAAAATCTCTCCCTGATGAAATGCACCTTTGCTTACGTGGCCTGTCCCAGCCCGAGGACCCAGAAAGGCCTGTCTGATCCCCAGGGCAGGAGGGGAAGCAGCAGTCTCCCATGTGGCAGCTTCATTCATCTTTTAGACATCAGCCCAGCTCCCCAGGCATGCTGTGCTTGAAGAAACACACAGGCTGTGTCCATTGTGTCCATCATCACAGCTTCTTTCTGTAGGTATCACTGCAGTATTATGTCTTGGGACATAATTGCAACAAAAATCCCAAAAAACCAAAAAACACACCCCCCCAAAAAAAACCACTAAAAACCACCAAAAAAACTAACCAACCCCCCCAAAAAACCCCAACAACCCAAAACAACCCCCCCAAAAAACCCCAAACAACCAAACAAAAAACCCCAACAAACAAACCAAACAAAAAAACCACCCCCCAAAACCCCAAAAAACCAAAAAATCCAAACCACCACCCCCCCAAAAAACACCAAAGAAAAATGGTAGTAGGATGTGCATCATTGGCAGGAATCTTTCAACTGGAGCAAGCTGGATAAGGAATGGATGTAGTCTATGGAATCTGTCAAAATAATGGGGCCTTAGGAGTAATTTCAGCCATAAACTGAAGCTCTCTCATTGGAAAACTTGACGGAGTCAGTTCACACTGGGTAGCAGGGCTTTTGATGTGAGTCATTGTTGAATACCTAGAAAGTATGATCTCTTCTGCAAACACATAATGCATGTACAGTTCTACACTAGGTATAAATCCTATAATTGTATATCACCTTTTTAAATGCAGTAGCAGGTAAAACTGTTCCTGGGCAAAATTTTTAATGCTGTTTCTCTGAAAACCACAACTACTGTTGAAATTCTGTGCCCAGTTACGAACTGGAGTACCTGCCATCCACAGTAATACATGTCAGAGGGAGGCAAGAGAAGGATTAGTGTTTCATGCCAAACTGATTCAGTAAATGAACTCAAGTTATCTTAATCACATGAAATCCTAGGGTAGCTCATATGCTTTAAGCTGAGGTGTCCAGATACCTTGCTGGGCTGATAGGCTTAGGCTTAGAGAATTCCTGAAAGAATCTGAAATAATTTCTGTTTTATATAGTGACTGCTGACATGAATTAGTTATATCCTTATCTTACACTGAGAAATTGAAGAGTCTCACCTTCAGATTTGTCATCTGTGTGTTAGACAATAAGATGACTTAAATTGCAATAGGAGTTCTCCCTGAGATAGTGAGATATCTCAAGAACTACCACTGGTTAATGGAGGCTTCCGGTGTGCAGAAGAAATGGCAAATGGGCTCCCTGAAGACAAAAAAACCCTACAAAACCTACCATCATCGTGTCAAAATTAGGTAGATTAAGAATTTATTTATTTCAGCTGGATTTTCACATTCAAACTCATTCTGTTTGATTATCTATTAATTCATAAGCAAATACTTTCCCCCATACTTTTCCTTTCCACAATCTTTCTTTTGTCTTTAAAAAAAAAAAAATAATCACAGCATTTGAACTCCCCAGTATCAAATTAGGATTCTTACATTTTAGGGACAGAATTTTCTGGGAAGATATAAATTTCTTGCAAGCAGTGGACATGACTTGTCGAGATGCAACTTTTTGGGTATCTGATTACCAGCATTCACTCCTGAAGTGAAGTCCTTAACTCTCCTATGCACTGTGCTGCACAGTGGTAAATGAAGACCCTTCCACTGAAGTGGAAAACCAAGCAGAGTTACTCACAGGAACCAGTTCAGAATTACACAAGAGGAACCCATCCAAAATTGCTTTTCCAACATCAGTCTGGAGCTCCAGTGCTGAACTCAAGGTGATAGAAAGGCACCACTATTCTCAGCCTAAATTTGTCTCTCTGACACCCATTTGATCAAAGAATGGGACTAACAACTCTCTCTTTCCTTGAAATTTGGAATTAACAAGAGACATTTGTGTAAAAGAGAAAGTCCCAGGATCAGGAGTCCAACTAATGACTGAAGGTCCCAAGCATAGACCTACAGGCTGGACAGAGCTGCACCACCATAAAGATCTGTGTGACTGCCATGCCCTGCTGTTAGAAGTGAACAGAAGGAAGAGCCACATTTGACATTTTATTAAGCAGGCACTGCAGGGTGCCCTCTGTATTTGCTTCCTTTTATGTGCACAAGTAACTTCACTGGGAATTTTGCAGTCAGTTTTCAGAGGCAGTCTTATTCACCTACTTTTGAACACCTCTGTACTTCAACACTTCCACTTTTCTTCATCTAGACAAATAGATAACAACATTTCAGAGGTTCATTTCTGTCTGTATTTATCTACTGTACCTTTTGCATTATTTGCATCATTTGAGGCTGCTCATAGAGAATGTACTTGCATTACTTTTGGGAACTGAAGCATGGAAGGAAAGAAAATTACATGTTTATCTTTATTTGATTTCTTAATTTGAGATGCAGGGATAAGTTAATTAATTGACAAAGGTTTTAGATTTATCCCATTAGAAGTTAGGTCTGGGACTGCTGAGCAGTTAACTATTTTTGACACGTCAAGAACCTGAGAAGATTGCTTTTTGTTACGTATTGGTTTTTTTCTCACTTCAGGCCAAGGTACTTTTATATTTGTTTTAATATTTTTGCTAAGTAGAAAGAATGTTAATGGTACTAACAGGAAAGGGTCTCTGCTTCCAACAGCTTACACTGAATGATTACTTTGCTAAGGAAATGATTTTATAGCATAATGACATAGTTCTGTTTACATGCCCTCTCAATGATGTGGAAATTCAGAATTCTTGCTAGATTCTGGTAAAAGACAGCTAAAGCTCAGAAGGTAAGAACTGATAGTACCATTGTAGTGCACTAATAATGCATAATAATTAATAATAGTTAATATCTAATAAAAACAACTAATAATTAACTTTTTGACTGATCTGAAATTTTCAGTCTAAAAATCCAAGTCAACCAGATACTTCTAATAATTTATACTTGATTCAATGTCCTCTCTGGTCTTTATGTTTGGGAGAGACATTTAGTCACAGGCAGATCACTAAGTGAAAGCATCTATGAGATGCTCTGAGGTTTCCCTACAGCCAAACTCTTGCTCTGACACAATTCCCCTTGTGTCTTTGAATTTCTAATCCCTTTTCCAGGCCATTGGGGCATTAGCTTTGTGAAAAACTCACATGTATTTTTATATTCCATTCAGGTATCAAGTTATTTAATCAAAACCCTAAAGAGTTACATCCAGACTTAGTTTGGCTCTTTATATTTAGCATAACCTAATACTAGGGCTTTATTTCCTCTAAACTATCTGATTGAAACCTGCTGCAAATTATTCTGGTTTTAGCAATGCATTATTTCATCTTATTCTCATGTTTCATAACTTTCAGAATAAAAAAAAAAAAGGAAGAATTTTTTCAGCTTATTTCCAAGACTTGCTTATGTAAGCTTTATGACATACCTGCACAATTTGAAACAATGCACGTCTTGAGGGGGAGAACATTGATGACATTTCATATTGCCCTAATCACAAAGGGCATATATTGCATAGCTTAATTCCTCTCTGGCCCATGTGGGATTACAGGGTAATTTGGACTGGAAGGGGCCTCAGGAGGCCTCTAGTCCAATCCCATGCTCAAAAGTTCAGAACAGATTGCCCTGGACTCTACCCATAGTGTGCACTTCAAAACCTCCAGGGAGAGAGAGACTGTAGATCTCCTCTGGCAACCCGGCTCCTCTTCTTGGTTGTCCTCACAGAAAATATTTCTTCTGCCTAAGTTCTTCTGAACTTCTGTGGTTTCTCTTAATGTTCTTTGCCTCTTATCCTCCAGGCACATGCTACTGGGAGAAGCCTGGCTCCATGTCCATGACAAGCTCCTCACTGGTGCTGAGGCCTTTTCTGGGCGCCCTCAGAGACATTTCCTCTCCAGGTGAGCAAGGCCCGGTCCCTCACAGCTTGTCCTCCCAGGGCACCTGCTCCATCCCTGCCCACCACAGTGCCCCTGCCCTGGGCTGGCTCCGGTTTGCCGATGCTTTCCCGCACTGTGGAGCCCCAAAGTGGGCACAGGGCTCCCGATGTGGTCTGAGGGCTGCTGAGTACAGCGAGGAATCCCTTTCCTCGACCTGCTGGCTGTGCCCAGGGCACCGCTGGCCTTCGCTGCTGCCAAGGCTCACTGCTGGCCTGGGCTGAGCCACTGGTGTGCCCAGGGCCGCCTGTGCAGAGCTGCTCCCCAGACTACCTTGTTGCAAGGATTTCTTCTTCCCAGGAGAACCGCATTGCGTTTGCCCTTGTCGAATTTCATAAGGTTTTTGTTGGCCCATTATTTGAACTTGACCTCAAGCAAGGTTGGAAATATACTGGGAATCAATTGAAAGGATACAATTGAATTCAGAGGTTGCTCTTGAATCATTCAGGACAGAAATTTAAATATATTAAAGGGAGGTAGAATGTGCAAAGGTATTCCAGGGTATTTTTGAAATACTTGAAATACAGTGACCGAGTCTTTCATCTAGGTTTGCATAGTGTTAGCATAACCTAGGTTAGCACAAAACCTGCTGCTGGAGAAGACCCCACAATCCCTCAACCGAGAAAAAATTCATTAGTTGCCACAGCATGGTGCCCCATATCTAGCAACAGTCAGATACATAAAGTGCACATCAGGCATCTGAAGCAATAGGAGGTGCTGTGTGTGTACTCACACATATACACAAAGGCACAGTGTGTTAGGACAAAATGGTGATGGGATGGGCCTGCACATGGCTGGGAGCATACGCCTAGAAAATCCCCTACTTGTAATAGCATTTCATTAAAATTGACAAAACAAATGGAGGCAATTTAGGTCCTGTGTATAAACCAAGTCACACAGGCATAAGTTCATTGTTCTACTCAATCCCTAAATTAGGCCTTTTTGAGAATTATTTAGGCTTAAGGAAGGACATGAATTTAAAGTGAAATAGCTGTTCTAATTTTTCATGTAAACAAGCTCTTATTTGATTTTTCTCTGTAATTATTCAATAGCATGAAAATTAAAGACTATATTCCCTTTCAAAAAACTTTATTAAATATTTTGCCCAAATGACTTGATTGTATCATTTTAATGAATACAGAAAAAATGAATCAGCACAGAAAGTCATTAATTATAACATGGCAGAAAACCACTGAAATAGACAACATTGGCTCTTTAACATGTTAAAGAACTTTTTACTGAGACAGGCTACTGCAAAGCCATCTTACAAACTTATCCATGTGGGGCAACAGATTTACCAGAAGTTCCTAATGTCCTCTCAGTGCTTTACATTTTCTCCTATGTATTTCAGTAGAAATCAACCCTGCTAAGGCTGGTTTATTGTAGTCTATGTACATAAAAGACAGAGGAATTTACTTCAAAAAGTGGTCCCTGATTTTAGGAGCCATCTCTCTTTTCGTAAACACAACTTGATCAAAATTGAAGACTTCGTGAAAGGGAATATCACACATAGAAGAAAGTTATAGAGATTTTGAAAATAGATGGAGTTTAAAGTGGATCAGTACTACCAGCTACTGCAATCATTACAACTGAGGATTAAGTTATATGTCTATGTGGATGATGCATTTGTAGCTCTGCAAAACTCTGGACATGGAAGTTTTTTCTTGAATGCACTTCTCTTCTTGGTCCATTTTTCCAATAAATGGACTGCAATCAACTTCCAAAAGAGAATCTCAAACAATGGGTAATATCAGGTGCCTGAAATCTGAAATGCTCCCAGCTGCTTTGAGAAGAGAAATTGTGAAGAAAAAAATTATGACACTGTCAGGAAAAACATCCTGACAAATGAAGAGGTTCAATTGTATGGTGGTTTCTTGCAGAAAATGGGAAAGAAACAGTATTTTCTGTCTTACAATCTTAACCAATCCAAACATAGTAGCAGGACTGTGTCACATCCAAAAAATGAAGAGATGTGGTTTACAAATCAGGAGATAATATCTGTAGCTAAAATTTCCTGTTTTATAAATATTTCAATTTCTGGGTTTTTTTAAATGATTATTTATGATTTAAAAAAAAAAATTCTTATACCAAGCTTCTTCAAGCATTTAGGCTATCAATAGCATATTTTTTCCCACATGGATGCTGAGATTCCCTATCATTGGTGGCGCTGCCTGGGAAGCATCAAATGGAGGGAGATTTAGGCTAAGTCAGAGAGGCTGGAATGCTGAGGATGCAGTGGACACTCCCACACTCATGTGTGACTGAAAGACCTACTGGTGATTTCCATGGGCCATGTTTTTGGATGGTCTGAAGTAGTTTAATTCTGAAGAATTCTGGAGCTGTGTTGATTCACACTATATTGGGTATTTGGCAAAATCATTCCCTGGCAGAGTTACAGAGCTATAAATGTGGCAGTGCTCTTCCACTGTCACTCTTTGTGGGTTGATTCTATATTTGCTGAAGGGAAACAGTAATTGAAGCACAGATATTTGCTTGACAGATAATACTCATGACAACAATCTCTCAGGCATTTATTGTGTACACAGCTATTGAGAATACTGGCAGTTTTCCTTCACTCGATGACATAATAAAATACTACAATTAGTAAAAAATGCACTCAACATTCAAAATGTCGTCATCCAGTGATATTCATTGTTCCTGTGATTGATAGATTTTAGTGGAGAAGGATGAATTTACTTAAGTGATACATATTTGCACATGTTTTTCAGTCAATGCTGATAGATTTGAATTAACTAAAGGCAATGTGATTTCCAGATTTTTGTTTTCCCACCAGGAACATTTACATTTGTTTTGAGGTTTCCATTAATCCCTGCAATTTATTGAGTAAATTGCTATTTAATTCACTATGCATAGGTGCATTTCCTATGACAAACAAATGCTTGGTGTTTTGTTCCAGTGGTATGTCATTGAAAGGAAGCAATGACTCGTCTCCACATGCTTTGATGGGTTTAGGATCACAAGCATGTAAGTAAGGTCATTCTGCTTGCAGAAGGAGGCTATACTAGCACAATGACATTCAGGGGGACAAGGTTGCTTCCCTAATTTTGTTCTAGTCAAGTGCTGTGACGGTGCCGTGGTATCTAATGAAGTGAATAGTAGGAAGAGGACAATGTTTTTGCCATGGAGGCAGAAATGGTAAAAAGAACTCCCAAAGGATCAGTGGGGGAGATAATGACACACAAGACCCTGGTAACTTTTCCCTGTTACTGCCTAGCAGAATATTTGGTGGGTTTTGATTGCTTCATTTACTATGAGACACTTGCCATCAAGCATTAAATTACCACATAAGTCTTCTGATAGATAGATAGCTATGGAACAAATGCATGCAAACCTTTATCAGCATGAGTTTGGGATGCTTGCTGAGGCACATCCTCATCAGACATAAACCCCAAGTGATAACTCAGCTCTGGGGCTCGAAATTTGTATGAAGTGTTAAAGCTACCCAGCATATGTGGCATCTCCCCTTATTTCAGTGCCCTTGGAGGTCAGAGGGTAGTTAGTCATAGGGTAGTTAGGTTCACCTGGGGTGAATCAGTTCTTGGTTATCTTGTCCAAGCCCTGAATTGACACAGGTCCCTTGAAATCACAATGCTCAGGATCTTGTCCAGTCCATTTTTAAGTATCTCTGTCAATGAAGAGGTGTTCCTGACCCCTTCTGAGCTCCAGGAAAAAGAGGGGAATCAGAAGGACTATTTCTTCCCTTTCTTTCCCTCTTCTGTTCCTGGGTACTCAAAGCAGACACTGGTGCTGATGCTGGAATTCTGGGGGAAGTGGGAAAAGAGGGGTTACTCAGGCAGGTGTGATCTAAGCAGACTGCCTGGGACTCATGACTGTGAATGCAAGAAATTGAATTGCAAGCCCAGACTTTATGGGAAACAACCAGTTACATGCAAGGGATATCCTGACCTGAGTCAGAGTCTCAGCACAGAGTCACACAAGCTTTTTGAGAAAATAGCTGGTTCCTTCAGTGCAAGACTTTTCTGCAGCACAGTGGATACCAATAAAAATTTTGAGCACACAACACCTCATGTGAAGATGCTGTTTTTTTCAGCAAAGGTATTTTTATGATTTAAAGAGAAACTCAAAAGATGTTATCTTGGAAGAATACATGCTTGTATTCTTTCACCTGAATGTCAATACTGGGAGGTACAAAGTATGTGCACAGACTCATTCAGTGCACCTCTGGCAAGCTTGTATTCAGTGAAGCTGGCTATCTTTGCAGATAAATTAGCTGTGCATGCCTGTCCAGCACAGAAAACCTTTCTTCCAGTCACTGCATGACTGTATTGTTGAATACAGAATATCTGACTGTGTAAGATGAGTTTAGCTTCAGAAAGGAGGTTTGCTTCTACCAAACTCACTCTCATTCCTTAAACTATTGTGAACTTGAATTTTTTGTGAACATTTCTTCTTCATCCGTGAGGGAGATGAAGAAGAAATGAAACAGTGGCTCAGTTCTTCCCTGCCTCTTCCTGCACACCCAGGTTTGTGGGATGGGAACTGCACACTCTGTTCCTTGAGATTTGTTGGAGAAGCTCCATTCCCTTGGAGTTCCTACTGCTAAGTATATGCAGATTGCTTAGCTAACATGTTTCTCTAGTACTCACAGTAAGTGCTTTCATACAGCAGTACCCAGCAGCTTTCTCAGAGCTCATCTTGCAAAAACCCAATGAACATCTGAGGGGACATAGCGATTTTTTGCACCTGTCAAAATCTTACTCCATTGCCAATGCACAGCATGTCGCAGAAGCATTTTCAATGGTGAGAAGTAAAGTCTGGTTAATCTCTGAAAAGCCCAAATATAGTTCTCCAATCATCCCAATTTAACGGGTGATTCTTATGCACGGAAACAATGTCTACAAATTCAAGGTAGCTGTGGATTCAATAGAATACTGAGATACAGGGGCTTTCGTGTCACAATCTAGCAAAGCATAATGATATGCATATACAGCAACTTTTAAATTTCAGTTGAAACATCAAATTGCCATGCAACATCCACATAACTTTGTCACAATGTTTAGTGGGAAACACTTACAGCAAAATATAACCTTCTCAGCTAAATACATGTCAGAGAGAAATATTCATGTCTTTCAGTATAGCTTTAGAGGCAAACTGGAGTTAAGGAAAAAACAACCTTTTTAATAGAAGTATTTATTTTAGGTTGATTTTTTAATAAAATATTTGACAGCCCTAGAGTAAAATTGTAATTATTTACAGCAGGATTTAATTAAAATACGCTTATTTTTGAAAAAAAAAATTGCATCTGTCCTGACATGCCAGTGTTACACTATGCAGGGAAAATAAATAAGACAACACAATTTTGAGGTTCACATTTACTGTGTGCATGCTTTGAAATACTATTTATGGGTCAAATTCAAGAAGCACAGGAGGAGATCCCCGTGGATGAGAAGTTTGTGCTGTGGGATGGGAGAAGCAAGTAACACCCACATGCAAGTAACATCCTCTATCTCTCAATGCCATCTTCTTTTCTCCTGTGGGGAATGGCTGGTTCATCCACATAGTCACAGAATTTCACTAAAAAACCTTCAAGTTTTTATTTTCTTTCAGTATAAAACCAGCAACAAAACCTTTTCTGCCTTACCTTATACATGCATTTCACTGCTACCGAGTTAAAGTCATGCATATGAGAGATTGGCAGTGTTTGGCCCAAAACAGTTGGTGCAGTAACCTGCCTGTGTGTAAGCAGACGCCTGTAACTTGCACTCAGTTGTGGACAGATGACTTGTTACGGCTCACGGAGCTTTGGGTCAGGATTGAGGTTACCATGGGTTCACAGAA
This sequence comes from Irena cyanogastra, assembly GCA_013397155.1. NCBI lineage: Eukaryota > Metazoa > Chordata > Aves > Passeriformes > Irenidae > Irena > Irena cyanogastra. Next base: position 189,139 of record VWZV01015164.1, read on the forward strand.
GATTCTGTTAGTGGTAGATGGACCTCCTGGTGGACTTGTTGCAAAGGCAAAGGGAAGGCTGCATACATATCTCTGACATTGAATGTCCCAAATGATAAAATGTATTATGATCATTACTAAAAATAAATGTCATAGTGATTAATATTGATTTAAATATTATTATTAAAATGCAGTATTTCACTGATAAGGATTGGCTGGCATTTGTAAGAGATGTGGCCCTCTCAGTGACCTAACCTGTTCCAGCAATAATCCGGTGAAGTTCTCCACTGACGTCTTTAAAGAGAATTGCTGGACAGAAATATTTGTTATGAAGAAAACCCAGATATTATAGGAACGTATATGTGTGACTCACAATTTCAAACTGATTTCATGTACCATGTATGATGTGCATCTTCCCTAGACAATAATCACAGCATCACTTAGTTTGGAAAAGGCCTTTAGGATCCTGGTGTCCAACCACCAATCCAGCACTGCCAAGACCACCAACAAACCATGTCTTCAAGTGCCACATCTACACATCTTGTAAGTACATCCAGATTTGGTGATTCAACCACTCCTCTGAGCATCCTGTTCCAGTGATTGACAAACCTGCCTGTTATTAAATTTTTCCTAACATCCAATCTAAATCTCCCTAAGTGCAACTTGAGATCATTTCCTCACATCCTGCTTTCTGGGAGAAGGAACCAACCCCCACCTGGCTACAACCTCCTTTCAGGCAGTTGTAGAGAGTGATAGGGTCTCCCCTGAGCCTCCTTTCCTCCAGATTAAACACTCCCATTCCCCTCAGCTGCCTCTCATCAGATTTGTTCTCAGACCCTTCACCAACTTCGTTGCCCTTCTCTGGACTTGCTTCAGCACCTTGGTGTCCTTCTTGCAGTGAGGGGTCCAAAACAATATATGAGGTGTGACCTCACTAGTGTCAAGTACAGGGGGACAACCACTGCCCTGGTCCTGCTGGCCTCACTATTGCTGATACAGGCCAGGATGCCATTGGCCTTCTTGGCCACCTGGGCACATGTTGGCTCATGTTCAACTGCTGTGAACCAGTGCCCCAAGGTCCTTTTCCAGCAGGCAACTTCCCAGCCCCTCTGCACCAAGCCTGTAGTATTGCAAATGCCACGCTGCAGGTGCACAAAAAGCCAGTGTTTTAAAACTTTTCTGATCAAAGTGCATAACTGCAAGAGTAGGCTGTATGTATGCATGTGAAAAATGTGGAACACTGCCTTCGGCTATAGGAGAGTCAGGGCTTCCCAGAACTCCTCTCTAAGTGATCCTATTGGCTGAATACCACAAATTTCATCCTCTGCTTCTTCCAGGTGTTTTTTCAATAATACTGATGTAGAGGATAGCTTTTCTTCACACAAGTGGCCTCAGTGTCCAGTAAATGCCCATGATGACACCCTGAAGGGGAAACTGACAAAAGAATCAGTTTCTATCTGTCCTTGGCTTGCACATGTGCTGCTGTCTGCATCAGGTTAAGAGAGTATAAAAATGCTGCTGACAGCTCCCCTTAGGGATTCCCTTAGGAATTCTCACCATGTGGAATAATTATTAGGGCTCTGGGGAAGTTGTGGGGGAGCTTCCTTTCCCTTTGGGGACTCTGTTGAATAACTCAAGCTCCCTTGGTATTTGCACAGCTCTCTCTGTATGAAGGACCAGGATTTAAAGCAAACAAGCAGGTAGCTATGAACAGAAAAAAGAATCAAAAAACAATCTAGTCACGTCTAAACAGAGGATCCTGCAGCCAGACCTAGACAAGAGAACAAGTGATGTTGTTAAGGGTGCATGTTCCCAGGGCAGCTCCTGGCAGGTTCAGTGGGAATCGTTCCTCCTTCGTGCGATGAAAATCAGGTCATTCACTGAGTGCCTGAACATGGATTTAATAGCCTCACTGTGGTGGACGTGGTTTTCCTCTGAGGAGCTTTTGGCCTTATGTTACATGTTTTGAAAAGGACACACTTTCCCCCGCCCCTTCCCTAAAATAAATTTTAAAAACCTCAACTGCTGTAAATCAAGTAAAATTCATAACTTGCTTGAGGTATCACAGCTGTTGATTAAAGACTCAACATCTTTGGGAGCGCATTGCTGCTAGGAAGATAAAAATCTTTTTGACAAAGTTGTGACCATAAAAATTGCAAGGCTTTAGTCAACAGTTAGAGAGGATTTGCATCTCCCTTATAATAAATAACAATAATAATAGCTCACATTTATGGGATGCTTCTCAGATTCAAAATGTTTTACAAACATCAGCTAATTAATCTTATTGAAATACTTTCTCTTGCAATACAGTGATATACAGTCCAAAATGTATCTCATAAAGGGGGCTAATGACTCATAAAATGCATCATTTTCCTCGCTGTGTGACTATCACTGGTTTTTAAAATGGCAAATATAAAAATCTCACACCTTTATATTTATGCAGCCTATTCTTCAATTATTACATCTGTGCAGGGGCCACTGTGGTTAACTTGGGTTGGGAACATGACTGGAATTTGGATATGCAGTTGGAATCTCTGGGCTCTTCATTCTCTTCCCTGCGATTTGTTCACCTTACGGGGGATTTGTGTCAGTCATCAGCAGCCTGATGAAGATAATGGTACCCAGCTCCTGCTTAAAGTCTATGGGCAGAAGGGGCTGCTCAGGGGGCTGAGTCAGAGCAGGCACCGGTCTGTGGGGCAGAATGGAGGTTGTGTCCTCTCTACAAGGTCTGCAGAGACCATGGAGGCAGAACAGCATTGTCAGCTCTTGTAAATACTCCCTGAAGTCTTTCTGACTGTGTTTGGGAGAGCTGAAAGGAATATGTGTCAAATTTTCACTCCTTCTGTATCCCTTCCTTGCATACCCCATATCATACAATGTCTCTGAAGGAACACGGATTAGACCTGTGGTGGTGCAAAGATGTTTTTGACAGTACAGTTTTTAGCACATATTTCTTGACCAACAGTGTATTTGGTTTGCATGGCAAGGTTTTGGTAGTGGGTGTCTGCAGGGCTGACTTCTGTGAAAAGCTGCCAGAATCTTCCCCTGTGTTCAGAAGAGCCAATGCCAGCCAGCTGCAGGATGGACCAAGGCCAAGCACATCAGTGAGGGTGGTAGCACATTTGAGGTAACAGATTTAACAAGGGGGGAAACAAAGCCTGTGCATCATCATCCAGAGAGCAGAGTGAGAAAATGTGAGAGCAAGAACCCTGTAGACACCACAGTCAGAGAAGAAGGAGGGGAGGAGGTGCTCCAGGCACTGAGGCAGAGATTCCTCTGCAGTCCATGGCGCAGCCCATGGTGAGACAGGCTGTCCCACTGTCCTCACTGAAGGTCCACAGGGGAGCAGAGATCCACCTGCAGCTCATGGAAAACCCCACAGTGGAGCAGGTGGAGGCCCGATGGAGGCTGTGACCCAGTGGGAAGCCCATAGTGGAGCAGGGTCCTGGCAGGACCCATGACCCTGTGGAAAGAGGAGCCCACAAAAGAGCAGGTTTGCTGGCAGGACTGGTGACACTGAGAGGGACTCAGGCTGGAGCAGTTTGCTCCTGAAGTACTTAACTCTGTGAGATGGATTCATGCTGGAACAGTTCTAAAAGAACTGCAGCTCGTAGGGAGGACTCAGGTTGATGTCTGTGAAGGACTGTCTCCCATGGGAGGGACCCCATGCTAGAGTAGGGGAAGAGTGTGAGGAATCCTTCCTCTGAGGAGAAAGGAGTGGTAGAGACAATGTGTGATGGACTGACCAGAGCCTCAGTTCTGCATTCCTCTGTGCCACTGGAGGGGAGGAGTTAGAGAAGATTGGAAGTAAAGTTAAGCCCTAGAAGAAGGAAGGAGTAGGAGGAAGGCATTTTAAAATTTGTTCTTATTTTCTCATTGTCCTACTCTGATTTGACTGTTTATAAATTTAACTTAATTTCCTTGAGTCAAGTCTGTTCTGCCCATAACTGCTGAGTGATCTTTCCCTGTCCTTACCTAGACCAACAAGCTGGTCTAGTTGTGTTTTCTCTCCCCTGTCCAGCTGAGAAGGGGAGTGATAGAATAACTTCAGTGGGCACCTTACATCCAGCCGGGGCCAGTCCACCACAGACAGTCAATATTTTTGTGAGAATCCTGCCGGTTAAACCATACTGATGACATATTGATGATAGTGGCAACAGAGCTTTTCTTGTGGTTCCCCAGGAAAAGAACCTCTGTGTCCCAATGCAGAAGACATAGTTTCAAAAGTTGGAAGCATAAAATAGTGCTGTAACTAGGGATTTTCTTCTTCTGTCATGTGGAGCACCTTTATTCAAAAAGATTGTGTAACTTTACAGCTTTTACCATTGTTTACTCTTCTTGAAGACAAATCTAGGCAAAAATCTGTTAATATTTCAACTAACTAAAGACTGAGCCAAACTCAAGCCAACTTTTGCACCAGAAAAATATACTACTAACTTTTCATTCTAACATATTTTACTTTCTCTTTGACTTACTAATTACTGCCACAACTGTGGTAGCATTTTTTATAGTAAGAGGTAAAACTGATTGCATGGCTATGGGATTATCATGTGGGATGAGATAATTTTTCAGTGCTTTTGTTTTCTATTTCTAGAAATCTCGAAAGTGCATTTTAGGTCTTGTGTAGGTACCCAGTTTGTGGTAATTGGGAGTGGGGCTGTGGCTGAGCCTCATCCCCAATGGGCTACAGCTGTGAGAAGCAGGTGAGCAGCATTGAAAGCAATGAGCCATGGGGTGCTGAGTTGTACTGACCCACCACTAAAGGGAACAAAGGGCACACAGGTGCAATGTATGAACCATGAGGGTATAAAAGGTTGAGATAATGAGCAAGAAGAGTAGATGCTTGCAGCCTTCTGGAATGATGTTATTCTGTATGGCCAGACCCCTGAAGCCTTCTGATGTGGTATGGTGTTACTCTGTTTGTGTGAATGCTTAAAGCTCTCTGAAACTGTATGATGGTACTCTGTGTCTCATGGCTGTCTCAACTGTGACCTATGCTGTAACAGTCTTGACTCTTATTTATATGAATGCTGCTTTATTCCTTATATGTAATATCAGAAGCATTATAGGGAATGCTAAAATAATTTATGAAGTCTACAAGGCCTATTTAAGCTGATGGAATTGTACAAAGTGTCCTTAAATATTTATGAGAATCAGACTGTTGGGGCTTTTGTTTAACTTGGATCCATGCTTTGCTTAAATCAGTTTGTCGACTGAAAAAATGACAGCAGAGGAAACCAAAACTTATGGAGTCTGTTCTCCTGTCACAGGCAGGTATTTTTGCCTGGCAATAAATGAGATTATGGCATCTTAAGTTTTTTCAGCAACTTTCAGTATGTGTATTTCAGGGCACTAGCAGTGCCACTCAGTCCTGCCAGGCCCAGCCCAGATCCTCAGTCAGCTCTGAATTCAAAACCTCAGCCTGCCTAAGAGCCTTGCTGTGACTTCAGGAGAGGAGTAATCATCTAATTATGGAAAGCCTCAGTAAATCAGCACTGGGGAGGAAGGATAGGGAGGCATCCAGCCATGGCTGTCAGCTGCTGGCATGTAACCCTAACCTTCCCCTTTCCTCCATCCATGTTTTCCACAGTCCTGCCTCCCATGGCATAGCTTTAGATTTTCTAGCAGAAACCCTTACCTGAATAAGCAGGCTTAGAGGAATTTGAACACTCCAATGAATCTTGAAATACTTTGCCTCAACTTTGAAAGGCCACTTTGAACAAAGGGGAAAATTGACCTCCCTTGCATATTTGATGCATAAACGGTGACTCCTGATGACAATATCTGCTTGCTGCTTTTTCTTTCTGTTACCACTGAAGAGCCACCATTATCACAGAAGCATGAGCCAGGTAATCTCTGGTTTGTGCTTGGTCAGCAGGGAAGCTGCCTGAGTTCAGGCTGCAGCATGCTTGATGATGATGATGTGGGATATCAGATGCATGGAACCAGGCATGGAACCAGTTTTCTGCTCCAAGACCCACTTTGTAGGATTGCCGAATAGCAGAACATAACTTTTCTTTGGAACTTCATCAGATTTGAGCTGACAGTTGTCAACATGTGAGATGTAAATATGGAGCTTTTATGGTCAAATTTATAAGAAGTTTATTTTTAGGCTTGACACTATGCTTTAGGCAGTAACACATGATGCTTCAGTGAAAGGTACCTTTTTCAGATCATACCTTGCTTCTAGCAAGGTATTTTTTGTATGTTATCACATCACATGAACAATGTTTATATCACCACTGAAAGAGTATTGTCATACTTACAATACACTTTCATACTTTACACAGAGTAAACTCTGTGCTTTATTTACACATCTGAGAATAATTGTGTTTAGCTATCATTTCCAAGTAAGCCTAAAAATAAATGTTTGAGACACCTGAGCATGAGTTAGTTTTTCTGACTGTTCTTTACATTCAATGTTGATCATGGAGCCCTTTTTACATTTTCAAACTGAACCACAATCTCACCTGAATGAGGGGAGGACTAATGAAAATGTTGTGGGTAAACAGGGACCAGCACTGTTCACCAACTTCTAATTCCCATAAGGGCTAAGGAATTGACAACAATGTATGTGCAACCACTCAGTGATAAGTAGAGGACAGTTTAGGACAAAAGTGACTCTGAGATTAGCTCAGCTGTTTAAAGCATGGTGCTCATAGCACTGAGGTGCAATGAGTTTGATCCCTGTACCAGCCATTCACCTAAGGGCTGGGCTTGATGATTGTGTGGGTCCCTTGCAATTCAGAATATTTTGTGATCTGTGTATCATATCTTGAAATTGCCATGAAACCAATACAGAGAAGTATTCCCTCATTGCAAATATCTGTTTACATAAATGCTCTGGATAGATGCTCAGGCTAATACAAAAAGGATAAACTCTCAGAAACTAGACAAGGCCTCATGAAAAACAGGTTAGGATGTGGAGCTAGCTCGTGAGGAATTGGACAGGAGAGTGAAGTCCAAATGGCACATGTCTTACATCATGTGGCTCTTTCAATCATTATTTTTCTTAAAACTTAAAAAGGACTCCTGCATTTTAAAGTTCAGTGGAAAGAGTCTCCACCCAAGGTGTGAGAAACAGAGGACCAACACTCCTCCCTTTGGAGGTATTGAAAACCCCATCTTCATAAGCAAGGAGAGAATATTGTTATGATTTATTTTGGGAGATATCAATATAAACATTTTTTTGGGAAAACACCTACTTCAGAGCAACATTTAGCATCAAAATTTTGAGTATAAGCATGTAGGCTGCACTTTAATTACCTTCAGGGTACCCAAGCCAGAATCCCATGAATACAGAGGTGACAACATTGCTAAACTGATATAGCAGTACTGCAGAAATCTATGGTTTTGACTGTAGTATACTTGTCTTATCTCCTTTGACACCTCTTCTGGGAGAGCTGTTGAAGGGAAGGAACTTTTGGTGTATGAGAAGAAAAAGATAACTGTGTGCAGGAAGCGTTTTTGATGAGAAATTGTAATGTCCCTCCTAAGCCTCCTCACATCCTCTTCTGTCAACCCATACATTATAAATAGAGTTGTTTCAATAGATCTTACACGTTTTTCCTTTTAAGACATTTATGTCACTTTGATTGACATCAAGGTAATTACAGAGAAAATTCTAAACCATTTCTTAAACATAAAGAAATAGTTTATCTCCTTTTAATAATGCCTATGTTTTTGAAGAAAGATGAGCAACCTCTCTGTAGTCTTGTAACCCTTGTAAAACATCCTTTTTGCTGCATCCTTACTCTTAAGGATCTGTAAGGAATAATTAGGATAATTCTGTGTAGATTTAAGCCCCTTGTGAGAGTTTATTCTGCCCAGAATTGCTATAATTTATTTATATATTTTTAAATTTCAAAAGCAAAGGACTCTTTATAGTCAAGTATAGTTCTTCTGAGCTAAACTAGACTAGTATTTTACAATTGTAGCACAGTGTGGAAAGAACAGAAATAAATCAGTTGGTGAGCCATTATCATTCACTTTACATAGTAAAAACCAAATACAGCTGTCATTTCCTAACTTTCATTGGAAATAAATTGAAAAAGTATATCATTCTTTAACCTAGTAAGGAAAGAGAGAATTGTCTAATATCCTGCAATGCACGTTATTTGTGTAATACATGTATTACAAAGGGGGAGGAAACAGAATGAAGGTGTGAGGTGACATAAAGTTGTAAAACTAGATTATCATATTCCAGAATCATAAAAGACTCATTTGTAAGACACAGAGAATAAAGAAGGAAAAAATCAATTAAGAGTAAGAAAATAGATAGCAATTGTTTCTGTCTTCCTACACTGCTTTGCAGCTACTCTATCAAGCAGATAACAGGGTAGGTGAGTGTGGGTGTTGTAAAGGTCCAATTGACTCAAGCCCTCAGATTTCTGAAATAGTGTATAACACTGAAGCATTACTTTTCAAGGATGCCAACATAATTAGATAGACTTTTCATCTAGAAAGTAAAAGAAACTGACTATCAATTTTTGTCATCAAGTCACGAAAGTAAAGCAAAGAGTAAGCCCCTGTGGCTCTTTGTCAGTGTGTTCAGGGCCATACGAAGCTTTGGTAGCCCAGATGAATGAGCAGGGTTGCCCTCCTTAAGATATCATCTTTTTCCCAAACACTTGACCTGGGAGTCAGTCATGCTCAACACAGTTCTGATCTTCACTCTTCTTTGGTCAGATGAAGCACTGACCTCCATAATTTGGGGAGTTCAGCACCATGACTCGTGCTGGCCCTCCTACATCTGGCCATGCCAACAAAACTAACTCCCAGAACAAAGAAACAATGATCAGTTTCCAATAAGTCTCCTCTGACAAAGAAAGTTTTGGACTAAGCAGATATGCAGAAAGACTTCTTAACTTTTGTCACTTATCCTTTCCACTCCTCAAGGGTGGTTCATCCCAGATCCTGTCACTTTGTGGCTCATTATTACTGAAATCTGTAAGAATTTAATAATCACAATTTTGGATTTCTAAAACAGCTCTATTGAGGTTTTCTATCTTAAGGGCCTCAGCCTGTGCCAGAGGATGATTGATGGCCAGCTGACATGTCTGGGGTGCTGAGAGCTAGTGAAAAGCACACTGATGAGAAACCTGCTCACAAAGATAAAGGGTTTTTTTTTGCAGTTATACATAAAAACCACTGTCCAGTTTTCCTTGGAGCAGCTGTTGGTCACACATTAATTACCCTTTAGAAAAGACCATTACCAAAGGCTAATAAGGTTTAACCTGGTTGAGGAGGAAACACTTGTCCTGTAAAATACTTTTCAATAATCAAGACATAATGACTTCCTTCAGAGAAAAAAAAGGCAGATTCTGTGTTTAGGGGAAAGTAAAGAGTTATATAGTAGTCATCTCCTTCAAAGGACCTCATGAGACACAGGACATGAATTATATTCTAACTGGTTATATCCTAATTGTGTCAGATTACATGGACAAATAAACAAAGCCTTTTCCATATAATATCTATGACAAGCATCTATTATAGTATTCTCCAGAAGCAATTTCCAGTAAGCCATGTTTTTGTGCACAGTCTTATTAAAAAGTAAAGGAAATTTGAGAGCATATTTGACAGATAAAATTAGAAAATTAATGGACACAGATAATCCACTCAGATATTCAGAACAGGTGTATGAAGAGTCAAATTCAAAGGCACAGGAGAGGAAATACTTCAATACATGAAGAGAAAAGTGAAAGGTTTGCTTTCTTATTCCTTAGCATTATTAACTTACATACATGCATACAGTAGGTCCAATAAGTACTGACCAAAACTGGAAACGTTTTTGGTCAAATCTTTTATATATACTAAACCTGACACAGTCTGATTCTCCCTTCTCCCTCTTTCTCAAAAATATCCATTTATAAATTGTACTCAGAGTAGAAAGCACACAAATTTTAACTGAATGCTAAATACAATTATCACAATAATATTGCTTTGTCCATAGACATATTCACATAATGTGAATAATTTTCTGGTTTGTGAATAAAATAATATAATAATTTTGTTTTCACTTTAAACTGTCTGCTATTTCTTGAAGCAGTCTTTGAAAAATGTATGAAATAGTTCATACTTTTTCTCAACTCTTTTTAAATACAAGATTTAAAGTGGATGTGAGATGTACGTATCTGCGCACACTTTAAATGTCATTATATAAAATTCTGTGCATGACTGTTCATTTTGCAGCCACTGGCAAAGCTCAAATTGATTTTGAACTTTACATCTGCCATAGGAATGCATATTAACAGATGATGGAGAAATTTGCAACTTCATATAGTGGTTACTGTGTAAGTGACAGGTCTTACATCTGCTGGGCATAGTGGTGTTGAGGATTATTGTCAACAGACTCTGTTCTAAAGGGTGGTTTGTTTCCATTGTATTGACCATATTCTACCCAAGGATATATTTTTTACATAATTTGCTTAATTAATTTTTATTGAGCAAAGAGCCATTTGTAATAAGCTATTTTCAAAATTTGGCACTGGATAATATACTCTTGGTGATGATTATTACATTTGTCTTCAGGTTGGGAAGGTATTACAAGAAGATAGCCATAAAATAAGGCGGACCCACATGTCCCCCGTCTGTGGAACGCCTTAGATGCGGCATTGATTATGCGGCTGTGACTTTTCCATTGTACCTCTGTTCCTGCCACCCAGCCAAGCTCCTGACAGTAATGATTCAGGTTCTCATTCTTATTGAACATCCCTTTCTATTTCTGTAGAAAGGCTTTTTGGCTTCTAAACAGGTGTAACTCTTTTCTTCTGTCCCTCATTAGGCACTTTGCCAAGGAGAGAAAAGCTGATTCAACTTTCCTGTCAAACCGTCTCTTTTAAAGTGGCACCTTTGAAAGTGAGATCTGATATTTTGCTCATGTGTCTGGGCTCAAGTTTGGAAGGCAACAGAGCGTTCCTGGTTATCCCAGAAATAATATTCTTAAGCTTTAAGTCTGATATTGGAACATGGGGTTTTGTTCCTGCATCTCTCACAGAAGAATATATCGTGTTTCAAATATTTCCAGTAAATTTGACCACAGATAAATAGACCTGTCATGGTTTTCTTAAGGTGTAATTATTCGCATGAAAAAAAGCTTTTCAGAAGATCAATTCTGATGGTTTTTGTTTGGGGAACATTTGCTTTGGAGTAAAAAGGCTTCACCCCACGCAGAAGCTGAAAAAATGGATTCCTCATGTTCATATGGTCATATCTGGTATGCTTATTTTCTACATATTTGGGCTGCAGCCCTCCTCAAAACCTGTTAGGATGTTCATTGCTCTGGGCAGCTGTGCCAGTGCCTTTCTGTGACATCCTGCAGTCCCATTGCCCACAGACAACAGAGCTCCTTTTCTTGAGGAACAATGCCTTGTATGGCCCTTTTTTTGATTCTGTCAAGCTGCCTTGCCAAGTCATTTAAGATCTCTTCTGATTCAGTGACTTATTGGTGGACAAAAGGACATCTCATTCTATTTTCATCCTTTCCAAGATATTTTTTGCTAGTAGAAGGCGTGGGCACAAAAGTTCTGCATTGGAAACTTGGCCTCTAACCTGCTGGTAAGTTGGTGTGGGGCAAATTTTATACCTATATTGATCACAGTTAAATGATGAATATTAAGGCTGAGGTTTATGCAACCAGCCATAACATTTAGCTGGACCATACCATGTGAAATAAATAGTGATTACATGGAACCTTCTTTAACTAGTTTTAATTACAAAATGTGAACACAAGTGTGGATGTGCTGAATGCACAGATAATAATAATAATAATAATAATTTTAAAAAGAATCACCATTTTATTCTTGCTTCTTTTTAGTTTGTTAAATCTTTACTGTAGCTGTCAGGGGCCAAAGCTGTGTGTTCAGGATTTCAATAATCACTCCTAAGCTAAAGCTAAGCCTATTTTGCACATTTGATCTTAGTCTCAGCCTATATTTATGCTCTTAATTGCCTGTTTTTCCACCCAGTCAGTGCCTACACTTTGCTCCCCTCATCCTGGACTAATTCAGCTTAGGAAATAAGATGTCCTGTGCTTTTGCCATTGGAATTGCATGCCATATAAGCAGTGACCAGCTGCCTCCAGCAAAGCCATGAGGGCCTGACCAGTGAGTCACAGCTGCTAAAGGGGTGCTGTGTTGGGAATCATGCCCTGGGCTGGTGGGGATCTCAGCTGGGAGACACGAGCTGGCAGTGGTCACTGCCTGGCAGTGGGGCCAAGGTTGGCTGACCTCAGCTGTGGGGTGAGCTCAGCACCACGAACTAGCTTCCTTGGTTTCCAGCCTCAGCCTGGGCAAAAAGGCTGTATGAGAACATCTCACTCATCCAAGAGCACATGCAGTTGTGTCACCATAACACCTGCACCACTATAGCCTCACTTTGGCTGCTACTATACAGGTTTAAAATTAATAATGGAAGAAATTAATTTTAAGTGCTCCTGATTATGCTAGCTAATGTGCCCACATATCCAGAAAAAGATTATATATACAAGTTACAAAGAATGCTTGCAAACATTATCGTTAATGTGCACACCTTATCAACATACATTGATTTTATACACATCCTTTAATTTAAATAGCTTTGATTTTCTGTCTGGAAGACAAAAGAGAACATTAATAGCCATCGCTTATGGAATTTACAGAGTTGTGCATTAGCTCCTCTAAAATGATCTTGTGTTTATGCTTTACATATTAATATTTAAAAGAATATTACAAATGCTGGTAACCTGAGTCATGTAGACATTATAGAAATAAATTGCATATTTGATATTAATTCATCCTGTTACTTCCTATCATCCTCCATAAGATAGTACACTTCTTGCAAAGCTACCAGTAGCAATCTCTGTGCGCCAGTTTATTACCTGTAGAGATATCATTATTCCCCTGTGACAGCAAAGTCAAATTCAAGGCATTTTTCATAAACTAGGAAAAATTACCTTTCCAGTGACATATGACACAACCTTCAACTACTAAATGAATCCATGAAAAATTCTCTTTTGGGAAAATACCTTGCATATGATTTGTCAGCCTTAAAGATATTTCTTGAGAAAGTTAATTTGGAGAGACTCTACAACTGAGCACTGTTTTCTGCTTATATTTAATCTATACTCTGCTATGATGCATTTCAGAATCAAAACTACAGAACAAAAATTTGCTTTCCTAAATTTCAGCTGTACAAAGGCTGTTAGGCCTTCATGGTGAAATCTGGGACCTTATTGGAAATCTCACATAAAAACTGTGTTTGTAAATATCATGTCATGATTTTCAGCACTGAGGTGTTCCAAGAGATTGATGCTGTGATGAGGAGCCTGAGGAATAGAGACTAAAACCGAGGCAAGACGTCTGGGGATTGACAGGGGAGTTAAAGTAGAATGAAGTGGTTGAAGCAAAAAGCAGCAGCTTTGGGGAAGAGGGGAGGACAGAAGGATATTCATAAGAACAACACATTTTTTCCAAACTCTCTCACAGATTTAACCTTTTTGCTGTTGCTAAAGATGTGTCTGTAAAGCCAACTGGCACCTGGGCTCCTTAGTGCTGGCTCATATGTGGGATGATAACCCAGACATGCTACTGTACCCCACAGTTACTGAGATGGAGTAGGTTCACTGTGCCTGCCCACAGCCCAAGGAAGGGTTAATGGCTTAATTACCTCCCCTAGCTGAGATCAAGCTGCAGATCTAAACCAGCTGCTGTAAGAGAGAGCTGCCTGGGCATTATGGAGCAGCAAATGGTGAAGCTGCAGGCTGCCCTGGAGGCTTCAGAGATACAGGCTGACAGGAGTGGTAGAAAAAGCTATATGGAGAGAAAAACTGCCAAGCAAGGAGCTAGGAAGCTGCAAAAGAAGGAGGAGAGGTAGGGAAGGGTGATCTGCTCTTGCTTGCTCTAAAGCTGTCAGGAAAGAACATCTCTGAACATCCTACCTGAATGGACTAGAGTGTTTGAAGTTAGAGTAAGGGCTCATAACTGAGTTTGCAAGCCCATGTACAGGGTCACAGGGTGGTGCTCTTATGATTGAGTAGGGTGGCATGGAATGGAGATGCTTGTCTTCACTGCAAGCATGTACAGCAGGCTTCTGCTGCCTTGGTGGAGATTCAGCTGTACAACACAGCTCAGTGCTGTGCAGGGACCCTGAGGCTACCTCTGATGGCAGCACTGTGTGACAACTTTGTCATGCTTGCTCTTGCACAGCTGATCTTGCCGAAAAACATGTTGGAGCAGTCTGAACAGCACAATGTTTCAGTTCTGTAGATCCCATTATTAAAGCTAGACCTCTTCACCCCAGCTGGATCACAGCTCTTCCAGGTGATGCTGTTCTATACAGACTGACTAAAAATACTGCAAAAGCAAGGCTCTGGGGTTTGCTGAAATAGGGTGACACTACTAGTCTTCTCTATCCTGCAGACTTGGAAAATTAAGTTTGCCATCTGCATGTTCGTATAGTCTCAGAATTGGAATTTCCTGGGGTCTGGAGAACTTGCATTTCAAACAAAACCATGGAAAATTACTTATGTACATAACTTTTCAAAAGCAAATTGAGCAGCTTTTTTAGGAAGGGAGCTACATGAAAATTGTCTCAGGAGTGGGGAGGGAAGAAGGCCACATCCCTGCAAAACTGGGGTCTGTATTCTGTCACTGTGTGACTTGAACCTGGCTGTATGTGAGCACAGCTGCCAGTGAGGTCAGACTGCACCCAGCTGGGGCTGAAGGGCATCATGCTTGGTGTGTTTGGTAGGAGACTGACCTATCAGAAGCATATCTTGTGGTGTATGGCTGTTGTTTCTGATAAAGCAGAAGCTAAAAATGGAAAATGGAACTCAGTTACACAAGGACCTCCTGTATGAACAATGGTTGCAGTCCTGGCTATCCCATTACTTTTTTCTTTAGAGTATTTGTTTTGTGCCATTACACTCACTCTCACTGTTTAAACATCATTGATACTTTCTCAGAATTTCAGAATGCCAGGATTTCAAGTGTGTAAAAATCCCCCAAACATATATTCATAGCTCACTTTAAAGCATGTGGCCATTTTTCAGTACAGTTAGTGCAACGTTCCAAAAGGCAGGTTGCCAGTCTATGTCTTCTGGTGCTGGTAATTATGTAGAAGCACCTGGTAACTGATCATAGTCTGGTGTTTGGGAAGGAAAAGTGGGGAAAGAGTGATAAGAATAACTGATGCATGGTGGAGTCATGCAGAGATGGCTGTCTCTGTAGCTGTATCCTCTGCAACTGCTGAAATGTGAGCACAGGGTGAAAGCTCTCTCCCTTGCCGTGTGTCATTCTTTACTCAACCTTATTGTAACTCCTTTCCCTCCTCCTGTCTTCTCAGCAGAGAAGCATTTGTGCATCGGTGTTTTGCAGTGGGTGGCTGTCCAACTCACAGTGAATTTTGGAACATGAGCAGCTATCCCAGACATTGCTATCTCAGTGTTTCCATGGGGTGCAGCATCTAGACACCATACAGTCATCAATAGCTCTTTTCCTCAAAGGCTTTTCCAGTGTTTGGAGGGGTGAAGACAGCAAAGGGGCTATGGAAGAAGGCTGTGGCTGTACTCAGAAGTCAGCTGCTGAGTTTTCTCCAGTCTGGACTAGTGAGCCAAATTTCTATTGCTTGACCTGAACTTACTGTGTTTGAACTTCTGCAAGGCTCAGAGAAACTGCTGGACACCTACCTACTTGTTGGTAGAGGAGTTTACTGGGCTTTTCAAGCTCGGAAAGTTTCCTTGAACTTCAATGCCTGCTGTGGTATATGCGTCTGTGAAGATCCTTAGTCACTTTCCATCTAAGAAATAGCTGTATCTGATAATGGGAAACTGCATTTTCTGTCTTGTACTTTTTGTCACTTGTTATGATCATGTGTTTTAAGGATGATACCTAATTTCAGTAAAACCCAAGGCTACCATTTAAAATAATCCCTCTCCTTATCAGCAAAATTACCTGATATGTGACTGCTTGATTAAATTTAAGAGATTTTCAGGGATGACTTATTTTGCTTTATAAGCCTGTACTTAGTAAGAGAGAATGCAAAGGAGATGGCTAGATAAAAACCAGACAAAACTCTGTAAGAATAGAGTGCTTTTAATGCAGAACAAAATGGGGGCCTGTAACATACAAATAATTATTTTTCTTGTAGCTTCCAAAACTGTCAGTATTAAGAAAAGCGATGAAAAGGATTAATGAAAGTAACAAAAAGGGCTCTTTAAAAATTAGAAACATCAGAAACATTCTTTCTGCTCCTTTCAAGAAGACAAACTGACCATAATTCCACCGTCCACAGTTGTCCAAGTAACGAATGAGGAGTGTTTGAGCTGTTCTGTAAAGTGAGGGGACAGCTGAGTCATTAGTGTTATACTAAACAATGCTTATTGTGACCACACTCCCGCCAGGTTTTGATCTGAATGTCCTTTGCAGTACACATATCCCCTGACACCTTTAGTTTTTACATATGCTTTTTAATTTCTGTGCTTTATCAGCAGAATGAAAAACTAGTGTGTGTAAATCCGCCCTGAATTTAAGCAAGTATGCTATGATGCTGTATTTGATCATTCATCTTCTCCAAAAGTGGGATTAGTGGCAGTTTACAATTATCTAACTTTACTTCTCTTGGAAAGGTGTTGCAAAATTAATGTCACTAAGATACAAAACCATTTTTCTTGTGGCAAAAATCACACAAGTCAGAGCTTGCCACTTACATTTTCCAGGGTAAGTTTGATGATTATCCTTTAAATGAACATTGATTTTTTTTCTGTAGATCCCATTATTTTCAATCCAGAGAGATTGTTCTGTCTTCTTGCATACCTATTATAAATGAATAGCAAACATTTTCACCATACATTATTGCTTTTTTTTCTTAAAAAAAAAAGATGGCCTAAACCCTTAAACCAAACCTCCCCCCTTCTCTATGATGTTCTGAATGCCGGATCCAGACTATTCTTAGTGCAGGAGATATTTCTGCACTTTTATAACTGGCTGATCCACAAGGTGGCACTAAAGAGAAAAGTGACAACTTGGCTAATAAAAAGTGAAAACCAAAGGCAAAATACCATATGCTGAATCAATATTATTTTAATTAGGAGCATAGTTCCTTTATTGTCAGTTAAATTTTATTTTATGAAAAGCCTTAAAGCTATATAGCAGCGAGGATGGTTCATTGCCCCCATCCCACATCTAAAGTTAAGTTTTTAAAAGAATGAGCAAGACATAGGTTGTCTGTTTATCACAGCTCCAGAATCTTAAGGAAGTTGATTGTGATCAAAATGTAGTTTAATTAATTTTCTTCTCTAAGGAATAAGGAATTCAAATGAACTAAAACCTGAAAACTTATTTTCAGTCATTAGTCATATTAGTAAGAGCTATGACACCAGGAATTATTTATTGACTGCAATGTAAATGTATTTCCTACTGGAATGTTTTGATTGTTTAATTTTTGTGGCTTTGTCGTTAAGTGCTCTGGTCTTACTTCATAAGCAAATTATTTGACACATTGGGTTCTGTGATCATGAATTTTATACCAAGAGGGGTTAAATCTTGCCACTTTGATGATGAAAATGAATCCTCATCAAAACCATCTTATTAGTGAAGTTCTTGTAGAGATCCAAGTTTTACATGAGTAGTTAGATCAACACTTTTCTAACAAGAAAGTAGCAGCCACGACTGCTGTAAACTGTTCTGTAAACTGCTGAAGCTTACAACATAATGAAAAAATGACATCTGAGTAATTTTTAGACCTTTAAAACCGGACTAATTATAATATTTTTAATTTTCCTGAGATGCATGTCTATGGTCTCAGCATTATTATGGGCGATAGGGGGCAGGAGTTTACTTGCAGAAACAAACTCAAAATAGTACTAATGCATTAAGAAGAAAATCCTTAAAACTATTCTGAATTTCTCTGAATTGAGTAGTGTTAACAGAATACCTGGTAGTGGGCTCTGGGGACCATCAAATGGTCAGATATATTGGTAATGTATTTTGATGCTTAATGAAATTGCAACTTTACAACCACCCTGGAAATCAAGAGTCACCCATGGGTAGATTGAAAGACTTGGATCTAGAATTATTACTAAGTAGGATATTTTAATGTATTTTAAATGTCGGTTAAATTACTGGTGCTGCTGCTGCATTTAGAATAGTTTGATCACTACAAATAGTTACTTGTTTTGTTTTTGGTTTCATGTTTTTAAAATCAATGACTGGTATTCTGCATTCAAAGACATTGTTTGATTCACTCACATTATTCATTTTGTGAGAAAATTGAATCATCTAATCCTCAGGATCCCAGTAAAATCAAACTCAGACAAATTTTGGCTAAAAAGAGCACTGAAACAAACAATCTTGCCCAGCCAGCTGAACTCCTCTTCCCTTTCATACTTTCTGCCCCCGGTTTATGACTCCCCTTTGTCACTTGCTCCATTTTAAATGCCAACCCAAAGAAAGTCACGTTCTGGCAGGTACCAAAGTGCTTTCTTGGAACTAATTATAAAATCACAGCAACCACAAACATACTGACTTTTTCCTTGCAGTCCTTATTCAGAGAAAGTTTGGGATCAACCAGCATTTAGACTGAGGAATGTCACAGTGATTCTGTTTGTAGATGCTTGTGATTGTTTTAACAGATCATTCTGGAAGGACTGTTGTGGGCTGTACTTCCCTCAGCTGTTAAATTTTGGCCACATTTCTGAAAATATTGCCTATTTTATGCCTATGCTGGACATTTGGCAAATCTAAGATCTCTAAGGTACTTTGATTGTGAAGATGGGGGAGGTGATCATTGAAGGCTGAAGTGAGTATCAGTGCACATGTCCTTTCTTAGGGAGTCCATAGCAGGATACAAAAGGTTACAGTGGAGCTGACAAAATACATTCATATTCTCATATAATGTCTACTGCACACAAATATGGAGCCTGAGGCAGGTGATGGTAAAGCACAAATATTCTTGCATAAGATGGCACTCTCTAGATAAGCTGAATCAAGAGACCCACAAGGAAATACTCATATTTTTGCCTTGTAAAATGTAAATGGACATTGAAAGAAACAAAAGAGCATATAATGTTTAAAATTACTATAATGTTACAAAACACACAAAACTCTGTATTGAAATCCAGCTCCAGAAGTCTGAATATTTATTGCAGAGTTTAAAGGATGGAGAGATTATCCCCAGATGTTCTTAAAAATGGGGTTTAATCTAAGTTTTAATGGAAGTTATCCCTTGCCTTGCCCACTACAATGTTCCTTGTATTTTTAAAGAAAAAGGTTCAGTAGATAAGACACAATGTAGACATGTAAATGTTGGTTCTTAACACAATCTGGAGTTTCCACAAATAATTCTCCTTGTCCCCCTGAGACTAATTTCTTACTACTAATTGATTCCAACCAGCTAGTTTTAAGTGTAATTATTCAGTGAAAGAAACAAACACTATTACATCTATGCTCTACATTCCACTACTAAAAACATGGCATTATTGAACTGGAGTTGAAATGGCTCATGCTCGAAAAAAAGATATCTTCAAGAAGCTGTGTTTAAAAACACTGAGAAAAAAAACGTGTAAATAGGTTGGAATATATGTTAACTAAAACTTGCTAGTGGAGGATGAGAACGCTTGTTTTCCTTCTTAAATTGCTGCTGTAACAAAGAGAAAGAAATGTAAGGAGGAAAAAGAAAAATCAGTTGCTGATTAGATGTAGATAAATATGAAAACAGAACATCTGGGGAAAAGAATACATCTCAGACACCCAACTGAAAATTTAAAATATTTGGTTCTCATATGAAAGTAGATACTCTAATCCTAAAACTTGAGAAAGAAAATGCTAACTTTTGAAAAATGAAAAAGTATTATGACTTTGTAGGGTAGTACTGAGTAGTTTAAAAGGACTGGAATATAAAGGAAGTACATTCCCCAGCAAAGGGTGATGATGGTGTGACTTCAAGGCACAAGGTGAACAGAAAGCAGCAGGTGGTCACTGGGGCCTGGTGGTGCACAGACAATGCTCTATTGATGCCTCCTACGATGTTCCTTCCAACTCAAGAGGTGATGATAAGAGAAAATGGAAGGAGGAGAAGAGAAGGATCAAGGTTAATAGGGAGCCTCTCTGTCCTGTGGCAAACTTCCATCTTCTCATACCATAGGACTTTACCCACAGCACCAAGCCCCTTTCTCATGTATTTGTTCCCTTAAAAAAGGAAACACAAAACTTGTCCAAGATAAAGCCATACCTAGACATCTGGACATCTCTAGCTATAAACTAAACATAAATAGTGCTTACTGCCAATGAACTCAAGTAAGAAAGGTCATTTAGACAGGTGACATAAGGGTGAAGGAGCAGAGAACAATGGAAAGAATGTTCCTTTTCTTGAGATGTTTAAGCCAGCACAAATCACTGTGTGTCAACTTGTTTTACAATCTAGTGTTTTCACTTTTAATTAGAAAGTCTTTCCCTTAGCATTTTTCTTAGCAGTAATTTTTAAACTAAACAGAAGGTGTATTCCCCAGTGCCATATGTTAAACCTGACATGTTACTGAAAATGTCTTTTGGAAAAAACAAACCAAAAGAAAACGAACTAAAAACCCACTAAAGATAAGACCACTGTCCCACCCCACTCTCTTTGGCCTACTTGTAAGCCTCAAAAGCACACAGCTGTCCCGTTAGGCAGTGTCAATTCTTTGAGGAATTAGTCATAACTGAAAAGCCAGTGGATGATAGACTGATAATTTCCTCTTTGCTTCACTGGCAACCTGCATGGCTGGAAACAGTCCCCCCACTTGGTCTTGTAAGTAACAGCTAGATGGAAGCTGTGTCTGTGAGGTACAAGTAGTTCAAAATACTCTGAGAGGTCACCTTGTTGATGTTTTTTGACCAATATATTAGTAGACTATGAAGTGTAGTCCATTTTAGGACTTAAACAGGAGGGATTAAGACCTATGTCTATCCTTGACTTTAAAGTATGCAAGGAGAATCCAGCTATGACCAGAGAAATGCCTGACTGAGGCTGAAAGGGTCAGTGAAGCACTGACTGATGTGGGCTGATGCAGTCTTTTTTCCCTTGTAATTTTTCCTAATATAAATTCCAGTTGATTTTGGGCTTTGCATAGAACACTTTCTGAGCCTTTTTTTTTTTTTTTTTTGTGAGTAGTATCAGCATGATAATGTCTGTCTGTAAACCTCTGCTATATCCAGATGAATGAAGGATAGATCACTTGGATTCAAAAGCAGCAATAGTTAGGCAGACTCAGAAAAATATAATGTGCCAATCTCTGGGTTGGATGAACTGTACCCAGCTGCATGATATACAATGAAGTTACTCATTTATAGTGCTTTTCTTCCATGACTGTAAAGCACCAGTGTGAATACTGAGAGGTGTTGTGTGCAATCTTAAAGTTACATAAACTACGCTTTATGCAGGTCCCTCATCAGCTTTTCAGGAGCCATGCTATAAGCTGGTATAGAATTGGAAACTGTGCTATCTGAAGTTTACCTATGTTTCTTCTGATACTTGTCTAGGGAAGGCCATCTCCATAGAAATTCAGTTAAGGTGAGACACACTCTTTTATTTTGTATGAGTACCTGAAACCCTAGGCTATAAGCTCATAAAATGAGATTGCATACAAGATGTTGATGGCCTAGGGGAAGTTTTGAACAACAGGAAGTCATTATCAGGATTTTACTGAAAAAATGATCCATGATCTCATGTATTTTCAAACAGACTTTGCAGAAAGACCAAAGGAGTTGCAAGCTTCAGAGGCAATACTCATGAAATCCATGTCTATGTTTATAACCGTGGACAAATGAAAAAACAAGAATTTTTCCCAGATGTACACACAATTTTTTTTGGGAGCTGCATGCCTTTGTATTTTCTTCAGCAAAATGGCTATATATAACAGCTTGTACACTGAACTACTTGCAGAGAGTAGCATTTGAGAACAAATTACTAAGTTAATACCTTCTTCGACCTGTATCTGGTCAACCTATATTTTAGAAACCTGTCATTACTAATATGAAGAGGAGGTTAATCTGGTAATGTGAAGTTTCAGAATGACGGATGAGTCAAGGCACATGAGCTATTTAACACAATACCTAGCTGCACCTTCTTATTGTAAGTCTCCAGACTGACAAGCCCAAAGAGGAGGGGTCACAAACCTCTCAATACTTTGTTTCAGCAATGATGAAATTTGGAGGTGAAGCTAGACAGCCTTAATTCCCATCACTCATGCCTTGTGCCGGTTTTTGGAGTGCTGTTTCAACTTGGCTTAAAAGGAATCAGCCTCACGGCTCCTTATTAGCACGCACCTTAAACCTTTTACATATCCTCTCTTACACTGACCCTTCAATTTGTAGACTAATATTGTTGAAGCTAAATTGTGTGACTGACTCACTTGGCAGGGGTTGGAAGATCTCAGCCTGGAGAGTTATGTATTTGTTATCTGTACATCAAGAAGGTCAGAATGATGGTCCTGTGCTGTCACACACACAGCTGCATCTCCCTCTTTAAAAGTGGCAGAGCTGGTTAGCCCAACTGCCTGCTACTCGTAGCTTTTCTGAGAAGGCTTCACAAAAACCTTAACCTGTGAAACTTGTAACTATCCGTCTGTATTTAATTAAAAGTTATTAAAAGTTAGAAATGTTTATAAATGGGACATACTGTACCAATTTATTCCAGGTTACTTCTACTCTTGAATTACATCTTTGCCGAACGCCTCCCTGCACTGCTGACAGGAACAAACACAAGTGAAAGTGCAGTTCAGAGAGCGACAGAGGAAAACACTGCCTATTTTACTAATGCCTGATACTGACAGCCTGCACACAAAATCTTAAAAGCACTCAGGCACTTCCTTTTGTGCCCACTTTTAAAGAGTGTAATGAAACATATAGAAACTGACATTTTGAACCTGTAGCTTTGGATGTTATTTTGCCATGTCAGTTTCTTTTTTTTTCCAAATCACATAGCAATAGTTTTCTACCTTTCTGCATCAAACTTCAGTCAACAAATAATGAAGGCTGTTTTCAGATAATGAAATGTTTCTGTTCTTTGACCTGTTCTAACAGGTGGGCAGCCAAATATCACCACAGGAAATATGTGGCAATGCTAGTTATTGACCAAAATCTTAGTCCTCCTAGGATATACAAACACAATTACCAAGTGTATCAACATACCTCTAATTAAAAATTGTTAAGATTAAAAACTTTTTTTAGACTGTGCTGCAAGATAAAAATAAAGGCTCATTTCTTTCCAGAGACAGTAGACCTGAATACAGTCCTTCTATGGGAATATAAGGAAGCTAATAAACTCCTCACACTGAAACTGGTAATCCTTAAACTGGTTTGAGTGTCAATAAATGATCATTTGTATTCTGCAACAGCATGCAAAGTGATGTAATGTTTCTTGAAGATGTCGAAGATTCAGGACAAAGAAAGATTAGGCATTTCCTCTTGAAGTAAAATGGCTAATATATCACATTTCATGAAACTCTTCAGATTTGCTTTACTTGTGAAAGAAGTGCAGGACTTTATTTTTATTTTTTGTTCTTTCACTATGGAAAGTAAGGCCTTTATCCTGCGAATTGTTATGTATGCATTTAACTTGATGTACAGCATATATTCCCATAAATTCCACAGGACTGAATGCCAAAGATAGACACATCTGTGACTGCTTACAAGGCTGGAGCTAAAGAGCTTCAAAAAAGAAAATGAACAGAGATAGTTTTTGAAGTATGCAAGCAAAATAAGGGGAACAGAGATGCTTTCAGACATTGATCTAGATCCTTGCTGTATATATTAATTCTGTGTGTTTGCAGATCCTATGAACAAAAGTTTGGGCGCAGGTGGAAAAAGCAGGCTGATTCGGTTTTCCCGACAGGGGTTCACTCCTAGGGGTACTCAAGCCAAGTGTTGCTGTATTATCGCAGGCAGCATTTAACACATCTTTAAATCCCTCCAGCTGAGGAGTGGGGGTTCAGCACTGGCAGGAAGGAGAGTAAGAGACTGAGTCCTGGGGCCACGGAGTAACGGCAGGGAGATTTCTGAAAGTACCAGCCAACGCTTACGGCGCGATTTTTTTTCTGGGCATATTAATCCTATCGATTGAAGTAGGAGTATTTATCCTTTTCTGAGCTCCATCCTCACGTTAGTATGACAGCACTATTGTCGCTCAAACACGTAGTCGGCGGCTCTTTATTAAATCTCTATAAATATGACACAGTAAGGGCATTCAATATTTATGTGGAGAGCACACGTATTTGTGTGTAATCCCGAGCAGTCCTGCGGCTCGGAGGCTTTGCAGCCTCCCCACTCCCGGCCCTCGTCCTCCGCCCGCCCGCCCCGGCCGGGGCTCCCGCCGCCGCCTCAGCGACCTCCCCCGGAGCCGCCGCGTGTGACACACCGGAGAAAAGCCTCCCTCGTCCNAGTCCCGCGGGGACGGGCCGACCTGCGCGGCGGCGCCCCGGAGGCGCGCATGGCTCGGGCGCTGCCGGGGCCGGGCGAGGAGCCCGACCCCGGCCCCGGCAGCTCGGGACGCGGGGGAAAGAGGGCTCCCTGCGGACGACGGCGCTAGCGAGGGGGCCGGCGGCGGCAGAGCTCTCTCCCCTGGCGCCGAGGTGCGCTCGGCGGCATGTGGTGAAGTGCCCCACAGAAGCTACACAAGTTGCCTGCGCGGCGCGGCCCGGCGGCCGGACGGCGGGGAACGCCTGGCGCCTCTTGCCTGACCCGACCCGACCTCGTCCCGTTACCCTCCCCGAGGGCTGCTAGCCCGGGAGGCTCCCGGCGGCCACGGTGATGCGGCTCGTTGGGAAGTGAGAGACCGTGCGTCCCACGCGGGCCGAGGCCCCCCTGCCTAGGAGTCTCCCATGCTTTCGGGGGCCCCTCGGGTGGCGGCGGCCCCGCGGGAGACGGGGGCGGCGCTGCCGTGATGGCCCTGGAGGAGAAGCGCCCGCCCGTCAACCCCATGATGATCGAGGAGGAGGCCGCCTTACGGAACGGCAGCCGGGGGCTGCCGCCGGGACCCTGGGCCGAGGCGGCGGGGCCAAGACCCCGCACCACGGAGCGGCACATCGCCGTGCACAAGCGCCTGGTGCTGGGCTTCGCTGTCTCCATCCTAGCGCTGCTGGCGGTGACCATGATCGCCGTGCTGCTCAGCGTCCGCTTCGAGGAGTGCGGCGCCGCCGCCGACGGTCCGCCGCGGGCCGGCGGCAACGGGAGCCTCTCGGGGGCAGCCCGGCAGCCGCCCGGTGCGGGGCAGCCCCCTGGCCGGCCAGAGGAGGAGGTGCGGGGCGGGGAAGCGGCGGAAGAAGAGGAGGAGGAGGAGGAGGAGGAGGAGTGGCAGCGGCGGCGGGAGCTGCCGCCCTGGGCCCGGCCGCGGCTGCCGCGGCACCTGCGGCCGCTGCACTACAACCTGATGCTGAGCGCTTTCATGGAGAACTTCACCTTCAGCGGGGAGGTGAACGTGCAGCTGGAGGTGCGTAACGCCAGCCGCTACATCGTGCTGCATGCCCACCGCATGCACATCGAGGCGGTCCGCGTGGCCGAGGACAAGCTCGCCGGCGGTGTGCGGGTGGCCCGCACCTTCTTCTACCCCCAGACCCAGGTGTTCGTCGTGGTCCTCAACCGCAGCCTGGAGGTGCAGAGAAGTTACAACCTTAAGATCATCTACAACGCCCTCATCGAGAACGAGCTGCTGGGCTTCTTCCGCAGCTCCTACGTCCTCCACGGCGAGCGAAGGTAGCGGAGGGGCTGCGTCGCCTCAAACCCAACTCGGTCCGAAGTTGGCGGCCCCCGCGCCGAACTTCGGGTAGGGCGGCGCTAGGACCCGGCGGCCGCGGCGCCGCCAGGCTGGTGATGCCGCGGGCTCCGCGCTGCCCGGCCCCGGCGGTCCCGCCGAAGGGTACGAGGCTCGGCCGGCTGCCCGAGGAGGGGGCTGCGGCGGGGGGAGCGGCCGCCAAGGCTGCAGGCCAGGCCTCGCCTCCCCCCGCCACCTTTCTCTGGACATCTCCGTGGGGCTCGACTGTCAGAGCAGAGATGCGGAGGTTCTCGGGGACCGCGAGCCCTCGCCCGCTCCAAGCCACCGGCCGGTGTCGTGAGACAGCCGTGAGAGCGGCTGGAGGGCGGCCGAGGCTGAGGGACTGCGCGGGAGCGAGCGGGGACGGGCGGAGCTGCCTCGGGCTGCGGGGCGGGCCGGGCTGAGGCCGTGCGGGAGGCCGGGCCGGGGTGAGCCGGGGCCGCCGGCAGGTGAGCGGAGCGCTCCACCTGCACGCCCCGCCTGGGCGGGGAGGGCTGCGGGCAGCGGCCGGCGGGTCAGGTGATGCCCCAGCGCAGCTTGGGGACGGACGGTGGCAAGGAGCAAACTTGCAAGGGTGGCACCAGTGAAACAGACCGTCCGCTAGGTTCTTATCAGGGCAGAGGCTCCGGGTCTGTTTCACACAAAGACTCGGTGTTCGGCTGCCGTGTGCCCTCGTATGACAGAACCTTGTTAGGTTACAAATAGAAGCGTGTAGGGCAGCGAGACTTCTGTTTTGCTTTTATTCCATTTGATAAAGCAAAAGCGTGGTGGGATGTATTTTCACATAAGGTACAGCTGGGTCGCTGCAGGTTTACACCCTATGACCGGACAAACCTGATTCATTTGCGGGCAGAGCAAGATTCAGTCTTGATCTGTATTTACCCATGTAGTTGAAGCCCCTTGAGTCCCTGTCTAGGCCCTTGGTTCGGTGGCAGGGTTACTGTGGAGGGCCCTGTTTAGCCAGTTACAGAGGCTTTCTTTTTAAAGAAGGTGTTTTCTAGCCACGTTGAGGCTTTGTAATGGAAAAGAAAGGCAGAATGGACTTCTTGGTAGTTCTGGCATGGTTTATAATTTTAGAATAGGATTCTTCTTAAGCTGTCCTTTTTTGAAATATCTGTGCAATGACAGGTTTTCTTTTCCTGAATGTTACTGTTTTGGATTGTGAAAACGATTTAAATGAAACAAAGATTTTATAGTTGGAAGAACTGGGCAAAAATATTAAGACATGAAAAGCATCCTCACCAACTCAATTAAGTCAAAAGCCCTTTTATTAAAACATATTTTCATTACTATGATTACTGACAATTTTAAAAAGCCTGATATTAGAACTGCAGGCAGGATCGAAATTAAGTTTTTGTGATTTGTCATCAAAGCAAAATAAAAAGGAAATTTGAAAAAGCACAGTTGTAAGAAAAGATGTGGATAAAATGCCTTTTATCACGGTTGACTGAATGGTTGGGGTAATTGGGAGTTCTTACAGACCTGTATTGAAATGGGAAAATCAGAAAACAAAATACTGTTAACAGCAGGGGGTATAATTCACTTTACAAATCTGAGAAGTTATTTAAGCAGTTATTATTCTCATGTACTTTGACTTTGTGTAGGAATAATTGAACTGTCAAATAGGTGTGGCAGTGACATTTCTCCAGAGCTACTGTACTACACTTCAATACCGATCCCCTAGTTAAAATTTAGACACCATCACCAATAATAAAAAGGTCTATTCACTGTTTCAGTCATCAGGATAGTTTAAGACACAGGGTGGAAGGCCATGGTAAAATATTTTTTACAGTGCTATGTGTGTAACTTTTCAGATATAAATCACTTTGTTTTTAATACACCTAAGTATAGTTGTGGGCAAAATACCCTACATAAGGTAGCATTGCTATATTGAAATCAGTGGCATGTTTTTCCTTTACACCAGTTTACTTATATTTCTTTCAGTAAAACATTTTTATGGCTGTAGTCATTGCATGGTTGTAGTTTCAGGTGTTAAATAGAAAAAGTGTTTTTCCTTTTCAACTGTCACAGGCTTAATGACTCACTATAGTATAAAGTGAATAATACCCATTCTAAACCAGGGAACTTTTTTGATCAGTGAGTGCTCTTACAGTAACAGTTTGCATTCTGATTAATAACCCATTTTTAATATGATACATACAACCATTTTTAGTCCTCAAACATGGACAGCTTCTGTTATGATACACAGGCAGACTTGCATGATCTGGGAGACCTTGCTGTTCCAGCAGGGCTTTGATTTTTTTGACATCTTTATCTTCAGTTAAAGTACATCAGCCTCATTGGAGTAGTACTTGCTGTAAAAGGGTCCAAACCATCATTTTCCACTTCTGTTGTACATGAGGAGCAAATAACTCTGCTGTGAGGCATCACAAACATACTAATGCCTTCACTTTATGATTTTTTTTCCCCTAAAGTTAGGGGTTCTCTGGCCTTCACAGGTGAACATTGTAAATCAGCCTGAAATGTAAAAGCTACGTACAAGTATTTTCTGACTGAAATCTTTCCTACTGTACTGGAAATGTAAAATGCAAGTGATATGCTACAAATTTTACTTTGCATTATGTGCTAGAATTTACTGACAGTAATTAACAAATATAATACAGAGCTACTGTAGAGTACTGTAGGAGTATGCAGGCATGATATAAATGAATATCAAACTTTGGCATAAGTGAAAAGGAAAAAAAATCTTACATCACACAGAGAAAACAAAGACATATCCTTTAGTCTTGTAACAACTAAGATGTCAAAATAGATAGCTTATTGAGGAAACACATCTTCCTTTAATAGACAAGATGGAATTAAAACACCTGCAAGTTACTGTGATGGGTATTCTGAGAAGACAGACTGTGAGCCTGTCATTCCCTCAAGTACAACCTATTGTGATATTTTTGGGAACAGGAGGTAAAAGTGTTGATACCCAAAGAGGTGTGTAAAGGGAAGGATGAAATAGTCAGCCTGCCCTTCACTTTTGGCATGCTGTAGAAGTCTGCTTGTTTTACTTGAACACAGAGTGAAATAGATAAACAATGTTGTGGGTTTAGCTTGTTTGTTTTCTTTAAATGGTTAGGGTTTTTTTAAGCAGTTTAAAGATTCTGTTTGTTTTGCTTTATGGCACAACAAGCATATCGATGTTTGATAGTAATGCACATGTTATAAATACCACTGTTATTGGTAGCTGATGTATTTTTAGTATGAAATATTGACTGCCCTGTGTTTGCCCAGTTATGTCTATATGGATATATCTGTCTATCTGTGAAAACAGAGAAGATGAAGAGTTTACCAGGGTTTATTAGCCTGGTGAAGGGATTGTTTCAGTGGCGTAATATGTATTAAAAGATGACTGATAAGATCTCTGAGGAGTGGGGTGAAGATGTGGAGAGGGGACAAGGGAAAGCTTCCTTATTTAGAAGCTGTCACAGTATGAACAGTATTTCCTAAGTATGCATTTACATGTGTGTTGGAGCTCATTAAAATTGTTAATTGCAGAGGAAAGTTCATCATTCTTGCTTTGTTAATAACAGGCCAGTACAGTTTTCCATGCTCACTTGAAGCTTTTGTTGATGTCTGTAGCTGTTTAGAGTGTGCCTAGAATGCAGAATCGGGTCCACTTGAAGTATTTTGCATATAAATTAAGTTGCTTTGCTTCATTTAATTGGCTGATTTGGCTTTGTTGCAGTAGTACAAATCCACTGATATGGGAGTTTTTTGGATTAACACTGGGATATCTGGCGCCAACTTTTTACCTTAGATTTAGCTATCTTATCCAAAATGCTGGTTTTAATAATCCATGTTTTGTAATGAGGCAAGAAAAATGTGATGAATTCCTTCAATAATTATTAGCCAAAAAAAGGCTTTTTATTTTAGAAAGAAGACCAATGGTAACTGCTTCAGTGGTGGAAAATTTTTTCAAGTTTTTAAAAAGTCATCCTTACTGAAAACATATATCTAGTTCTATCAGGTGCTAAAGCAAGAAAAAGGTGTAATGTTTCGATAAAATTATTTCTTCATTGCCTCCAAAATATGTGTAAAATCCAAAAAGTTTTAGAAAAAGTTAATTAGATATTTTTTCCTTATGGGGTACCTGTGTTTTTGCTCCGTCAATGTTAGAGTATGTTTTTGCAGATTAATGATTATATACTGATTTATAGTAGCTGCCACCATTTTCATTACATCAAAGCTGTTCACCCATCCTTTTCCCTCAGAGGAATAACAGATGATTAGTCAGCCTCTAAAATTTTGAGAAATGTTTGCTTGGTGTCTAAAATTGCACAGTTATTTCCACAGGTGAAAACTTGGAAGGTGAGGTATGAATCAATATCACTCAAAAAGCCTACATACATGCTACCTTCACTTTTACATGGTTGGCCCATTGTAATTTTCTCATTCTAGATGCCTCCAGAAAATACTCTTTCCAAACTCCATAATTCTACCTTTTAAGTTTAGCTTTTTGTTTCTGCAAAAAGATCATGGGTTTTCTCCAGATGTGTAAATACATGTCTCCGTCCAGAAAATTTCCTATTCTGTATCTGCATCAAAATTTATTTACTTCCAAAGAAAACAGTTACAGGTTTTATTGTCGGGCTAAAGCCTTCCCATTCTTCCCATACGTGCTTAATAAATACCTTTGCCCCCTTCAGAGGTCTTTCCATAATTTGACCATTAACTGAGAACATGGATTTGCTCTCTAGAAAATGCACCAGAAAAGAAAAGCACGTGTAGAAGAATGGTGAAATACTTTGTGTTGGTTTAATAATTTGCTTGCATTTGTGATTCTGCAAAGCTCACAGAATGTTTATTTTGGAGGTACACGGACACAGCAGTGCTATTTGGTACTGTGTCCCAGACCTACATGCAGCTGGTAGAGAAGTAATCAGCAGTGGAAAACAATGACCCTCCTGAGTGCACTCTGTGACCGTAAGTTCTCATGCCTAAAGAAAGGTAAAGCGCCCTGTCAGTTTCTCAGGGCAGAGTGAATTCCCTGGAGGCTTTTAAATCCTGGTTTGAATTGAGAGTGCTTGTTTTACATTGTATAACCAACCGTGGCTTGCTTTTTTCCCACATATTGATGAACAATACAGTGAGAACCTGAAGTTTGATGCAAGGCGAGAGTTGATTTATTTAGTGTCAGTGTGGTGTCTACAAATTTGTAGGAAATTTGTAGACCATTAGTTTGTATCTATTACATTGCAGTAGAGGTAGTAAGAAAATGATCAAGCAATGTTCAAACACTATATATTTTGTACAGTTATAATTTTTTCCTCCTTTGAACCACAATGGTGAAGCAGTGTCTTATTTTGTATGTTTATGAATCAAGTGCTAGGCACAGTTAGTAATCAATTTTTATTTTTGTTTTCTGCTTTTCTAGGTTTCTTGGGGTTACGCAGTTTTCTCCTACTCATGCCAGAAAAGCCTTTCCTTGCTTCGACGAGCCCATCTACAAGGCCACGTTCAAAATCAGCATCAGGCATCAAGCGACTTACTTATCTTTGTCCAACATGCCAGTTGAAACTTCTGTTTTTGAAGAAGATGGATGGGTTACAGATCACTTTTCACAGACCCCTCTCATGTCCACCTATTACCTGGCTTGGGCAGTGTGCAATTTTACATACCGGGAAACTGTCACCAAGAGTGGAGTAGTTGTAAGTATTTCTAATGTACCAAATACATTTCATTACTTGGAAAACTCTTAACGTTTTGTAAAGGGATTGTATCAGCAAATACTTAAACATTTTTCTTGATTAGTATTTTTAAAATTTGCTGGTCTGTTTAATGATTATGTGTGTTGTTTGGGACCTTTCATGGAGGTTTGTCTAACATTTTTGGTTTGCCTTTTGTAAATCTTTAGCTTAGTAGCTGATCTGATGAAATTTTAAACTTTTAAATACGCTGTTAAACTACAATTTGATTTTATTTGGAAGTTTTTTCTTGTTCTTCCTGTAGCCTTTTCATTACCAGTGTTCATGAGATTATTAAATCGGTAATACTGGTAAGGTTTCCAGTCTCCTTCCTTCAGTTCTGATGTGTCCTTTGGTGTGCTGTATGCTAGCTCAGGAGGCTGATATAGTAATTTCTCTCTTAGATCTTTTGCTTGGGAGCAGGACTTTGCAACCTATTCACTTCCTGAGGTTGATGGAAGCACTAAATTTCTGAAGCTGTTTTTTGTAAATATGCCATGATTCCAGGAGTTATGCCTTGAAAAAAAACAAGAGAGAAAATCCTTTATTTATGTCAGTTTTGGTTTTGTGTACAAATATCAACCTCAGAACTGTACAACAAGCCAAAACATACATGAGAAATGCTGTCAACTTAATAGAATATTTTACAGTGCTGTCATCTTGATTTTTCAGGTGAACATACAGAGAAATCCTTCCTACTTAGTTACTGTGAATAACAAAACAGAGCTAGTTCTGGAAGTAGAGGACTTGACAACAGTTTGAGCTGTGAACCAGAGCAAAGGGGTGTTTACCTTACACTTTGGCAAATGCTGTATGATTTTGTGCTGTAGCCTGGAGGCTTGAGGAAGGACTGCAGATTGTTCATATCAGGAAATATCTCCTTAAACACTTTGAGCCAGCCTGAGCATTGTGCTGCAGTGGAGGGAGCTGATCCACCTTCTCTGAGCCAAAGGTATTCTTGGCCTTCCTTGTGCCAGCCATCAGCTCTGTACAGCCATATGATCTGGCTGAAAACTGACCTGAAAAACAACTGAAAATGTGGTAAGTTTTCAGCCAAAACAATTCACTGATCTGGCTTTTTGTGCTAGTACCAGAGTCATAGCATGGATTTGAGGCTGTGCTGATGGAAGGTAGACCCAGGAAGCACTGGCATATCTCATTTAGGCCGTCCTGAAGGGATCAACAAGTAAGTCCTGTTTTGGTACTGGAACAGTTGGGTAGGACACTGGGGGCCTTTCTTTAACTCTTTTATACCATGACCAGCAGACTGTGACACTACTCTCTGGCACCACATAAGGAGGAAGTACGACTAGGAATTTGTTCTCCTGGGGTGCTTTAACCTATAATGATGTGGGAACTGCTGAGACATACGTAATAGTCATAGGATCATAGAACAGTTTGGGTTGGAAGGGACCATATACACCACCCAGTTTTGAACCCCCCTGCCACAGGCAAGCACACCTTCCATTAGACCAGGTTGCTCAAAAACCACATCCAGCCTGGCCTTGAGCACTTCTGGGGATGGGTCATTCACAGCTTTTCTGGGCAACCTGTTCCAGTGTCCCACCACCCTCACAGTAAAGAATTTCTTCATAACACCTAATTTAAACCTGCCACTTTTGTTTTGAAACTGTTACTCCTTGTCCTATCGCTGCTATTGGCATAACCAAATACTTGAAATGTCGGAAATGGACTTCAGGACCATAATTTGAAACATGCAACCTACTTCCTCCTTAACTCATTTTATTGTAGTATTGTTTAGAGCTCATATCCTGTAGACTTTTGCTGCTTGAATATATGTGATGCCTTGAAAACAGAGTCACACTTATGTCTTGTAGACAACAGTTGATAACTTCCTGTTGTTCTAGTGTTTTTTTTCCAAAATGGTTCTCAAGACTTTTGAGTTACCTGGAATCTGAAGAGAAAATCCAAGTAGTCTTTTGTTAAGAATTTTTGATTACTAGAGCCTTATAGTTTTGCTTTAGTCTATTGGTTCAGCACATGATAAATATGTATATACCACCAGCTTGACAGTACCACTTTACCAAACTTTGCCAACAATTATGAAAATTAGTAGGTTAATCTTTGTGAAAACTTGGAGACAAAAGTCCTACATAGATTGAGATACTCTGTTATCCTATAAAATTGTTTGGTTAGTCTAGAGTTTCAGCTCTTGTCTTTTTTATAAAGCCCTTATCACAGAGGTATATTAATGCCCAGGAATACTGAAATAGTTTGCACTGGGTTATTGGTTGAATATATCTTGCTATTTTTCAGTTCCATTTGGGATCTGATCATCTTTTATCACAGTTCAGTTTTGTTGAAAGAATGTCTTTTAAGGTGTGAACTCACGGCAAGTACTTCAGTTCACAGCTGCTTTCTTTCAGATGAATTGCTGAGGTAAT
Organism: Irena cyanogastra; assembly: GCA_013397155.1. NCBI lineage: Eukaryota > Metazoa > Chordata > Aves > Passeriformes > Irenidae > Irena > Irena cyanogastra. The sequence goes on from VWZV01015164.1 coordinate 222,977, forward strand.
CCATCTTTTTGAGTCTCTTATATTGCAATGCCAGGAGTTCATGGATGCTACTGGGTGAATTTGAAATTATCAGAATCCTTGCACACAGAATTTCAAATTTCTTAGTTTCCCTCAAAGCCACTTTTTACTAAAATATAGTTACCCCCTTATCCATGGCAGTTAACTTAAATGTATAATAAAAGTAAGTTTGCTTCTAAAAATGAATGGATTTTCATGAAAATTACCCAAACCTTCAGCTGACACATCTTGATAGGCGATTTCTTATATTGGTGAATGTTCGTTTTAACGAATGCACCGTGTATTATATTTGTTAGCAGACACCTAGAAGACTCCAGCTTGCAATACTTTTGCTTTTCTTTTGGCACTTCTATGTACCTTGTTTTGGTTCACAAAACATTTTGGGGGGAATGGGCTGTCTTTTCAAATTTTGGCGGCATGCTAATGATTATAATCTCACTTCTCTTCCAGCTGACCAGTATAAATAAAGTGCTGTGGCCAAAGGTAGATAAACTCGGAGGAATAGAACTAACTGTGAGATAAAAAGCATATTTTTTCCTCAAAATTGCTTAAATGTTAACTTTTCATTTTTTCCTCAAAGAATGCCACTGACTTCAAAATTAGTTTAAACCTAAGCATGAGAGTCAATATGAGTCAAGTTTGAAATAGAAACTGCCTTTTGGAAAGCTTAGGTGGCCAATCAAAATACTTATGTGGCTATAGTGTATATAATTCTTGCATGAAGATGTTCTGTATTTCATATACTAAAATTAATTGGGAAAAGGGAAAAAGACAAACAGTTCTTTTTTAGGAGCATCCTACAGTGGATATGAATCATTATCACATCCTTAACTCTTTAGTCCATGTGGATCTGATCCAAATCCCTTCCAGATTAGGTAATTTAAAAGCAGAGCTGACTTTTTATATGTATTACAGGCACATAATATGTTCAGATTCAGCTGGGATTACAGGAAATCACTGCAACTGCCTTTGTCTTTAGGCAGGGCCTTTATTCCTGTGTAAAGGACAGTGGTGCAGTTATCTATGCTGCTATGGACTAGAGAGTGTAGTTCTACCAGAGTGATGCCTGAGGTAATGTCGTTTTGAGGGAGGAGGGGTGCCCTTGCAAGCAGGCTTAGCTGATCAGTGTGTGGCTCTAGCAGTTGTACCAGCTGTAGCTGGGGAAAATCGTGGGACCTGTGTACTGTAATTTTTGCACAGTACAATAATCCAGAAAACTCTGCTTACCTCCATATGCTTCCTTGCTTCTAGTCTCATCTTGCATTTCCTAATCATGTATCATAAATTCTTTGTCAGTAATACTTAAAATCAAAATATTGCTGGTTGGATTGTATTGTCTGTCACATCATCTCTGTGTCTCTTTCCTTCATTGTTGTCTTTACTTGTGCATTCAATCCACCAGGCCTTTTCCTACTATTGTTGCTTTATTTTTTCCCCTGCTTGGATTAGTGCTTCTATTCTCCAAGCCCTCTGTTTCTCATTCCTTTGTCAGGTGAACATGGAAAACTCGCTATTTCCTGCATGGCTTTTCAGTGTCTTGTAAGTTATTTTAATTCATGTTTTTCCCTGTAAATTCTTTCTCTTTTTGAATTAGTGGAAGGAGGGAGCACATAATGTATCAGTGGAGATGAATGTATGGCTGGAAAAGATTTTTCTGGGAGATTCATCTTCTCCTATTCTTCCTTTTTGCTGTGGATCGGATGTGGAGATAGGTGTGGAAATAAAATGCTGACTGCCAACATTAAAGTGTTTCTCTTGTCAGGCAGAGTATCTGCTAAAAACAGAAAAAGAAAGGGTATGAAAAGGAGTGAAGTCAGGAGGAATTGTGGGTGCAGAGGTTAAAGAGACAAGTGCAGACAGTACCAGAGCAGATGGGAATGAGCAGCTGCGAAAGAAAGTGGCTATCTAGCTGGGTGGTGGTGAGTGGGAGGAGAAATGCTGAAGGAAGGCAGTACCCAAAGAAGAATATTGCGTGGTTTTACTTTTCCTACCCCTGCTTCTATTCCAAAGTGGTGGCAACACATTCTGCGGGACTGGCAGTGTGTGCCTGACCACAGCTGGGTCAGCTGCTCAGGGTAGGACCTCCACTGTCTGACTGAACTGCACGTTCCATTTTGAAGAGACCTTTATGACCAGGAGTGTCTTGGTTTCAGCTGTGTTAAATGTTATTGTAGTGCCATCAATGCTGAGTACTTTGTCATAATACAAAGACCTTAAGGCTAAGAAAGATCTTATGATAAGAATTATACTGGAATAAGGTCAACCTTTATTGCAGTGCTTTTGTTTTGGTATTACTTTATCTAAGATGTAATTAATGTTCATAAGCTTTACAGTACATTTAAGTCTTACTCTGGCCAATGAGGAGGAGCTCTAATAATCTGGCGAAAAGAAAGTAAGGTAATTACTGTTTCTATAGTGCTTTCTGGCTTGCAGAGGGCCTGTATAAAGGTCCTGGCATTGAATTCTCTCAGGCATGTGCCTGGGGGACTCACTCAGTTTTGCTTAATATAACTAAAAAAGATATAGTGGTCTCAAAAATAGGTTCCATGTAGTAATAGTTGCTTGATTCTGCACAAGTGAAAAATTATTTTTGTCCAAGAAGAGGTAGTGAACAGAGTCATGTAAGCAGATGTAGGTCAGAATCGGTACATGTCCAGCAGCTCATGTTTGTTTAGTTCCAGCATTGGACCATGGTTTTATTCATTCCTTAAGACAAGATGACTGGATATAGTACAGTGCTTCCAGCTGGACAGCTGTGTTGGGCATTCCCTTTCCTGAAGTGTGGCGATCTGTCTGAGGACACTGAAGAGCTGACTTTATCAGTAATAGTCTAAGAAAAAGAAAAAAAACCCCATGTTGATCAGCAGAATAACTTTTTTCCCAGTGAGTTTTATCATTTGCTAGTCGCTAGAAAAAACTGAAAATATCAGTCTTGTTTAAAATAACCCTGCACTTACTATGCAGTTTGGCCAGTAGCTTTTATAAAATTATATTGTGTTTGAAAAATGGATTAATATTTTTATCTAATAGCAAGAATGACCTCAAGACCAGGCAATTTCTGTCTAATGACTACCTGGGTTAAAGGCCTGAGGCTCTTCCTTAGGCCCTGTCTTCAGCAGATGGTAGTAACTGCCAGCAAAGTCTCTTCTTCAGTTATTATTTATTAATCAGTATTGAAGCAATTATACATGAGATAATTCTTTGTGGGTGAGCATATTGGTTACAGCAGAATGGTTTCACTATCAAAAGTAGAACTTGTCTTCAATTAAAATTTTCTTCCTCTCCAACCTGAATTTAAGTCCTGCTCAAGAGTTGTGCTCTACTTTTGAAGCCCAGCAAAGTGACTTTTGTTAGCCCATCACTTACCACTGGGAGGCCACACATTTATCTGATAAACAGGTAACAGCTAACACAGGAAGCACCAAGGATATTTCTGAAGCCTGGTATGATGCAGACTTGTAATATTTAATCCTTAAATGTCCTTGAATCTTATAATGATGCACCTTTATTTTTGCTTTTTGTTACTAATGTCCCAGACTTGCCATCTTCAGAACAGCTTTCATCAAACAGTTAAAAATAAAATGCATGTTAGAGTGTATTGGGAAGTATGCATTTATGTTGAGCTGGAAAAGCACACATGGATATAGATAGGTGTGTTTGTGCTTTCTTTTGCGAGCATGAGATTTTCTCTGTAGTAACAACAGGTTGGTTCTACAAGTATCTTTTACTCAGTTCAGTGCTTACTACTGTGAATTACTTTAAGTGGGAAGCTGTATTATAATACAATAGGAATCCAAAGAAATTTTAGCCTTTTCAGATTTACCGCATCGATATTTGTTTACCCATTCTGTTTCAGGTTTATATATTGAAAATAACTTCTAGTTTATTAATTTTTAAATACTGTAGCTACAAAACATGCTACAAACAAACAAAAACCTATGTGATCAGCATCCATGCTAAACTGAATATGCCCAGGAATTTGTTAAAAACATGAATTGCAAACTTGCAATCCATTTTTATTGATTTCTGGTTGAATTTGCAAGTTGAATACACTTGGAAAACACTGTACATTTATTGTGCTTACTTCTTTAAAAATTGCTCTCTGTCAGCACTTGTAGTACATGCTGTATTTAAATATGATATTTGTTTTACTAATGTCAATGCCCAAGTGCACTCTGCAAATAATGCTGTTAAATTGAAAATCTTGAGTTTGTAAGCATTGTTTTGTTTTGGTTTAGGCTAGGAGGATCACCTGTAAGTATCTGGGGGCAGTGGTGTACTTTGTATATAGTAGCAAGAAGACTGTCAAAAAGCACAAATCAGTTTCTTAATTTGTGGCTATTTTGTAGGTTTATGGCTTGCTTGCAATTACAGTGAAGAGAGGCAGCACATGATTCCTGGCCTGATGGTTGTCAGAACAGCTTCCTAATTGCAATTCTATAAATTCAAGAGCAGTTCAGCCTGTAGCTGCTTCATTGGGGTCTCTGCTGGCTAGTGAAAGAAAAGAAAGGTCTGAGACTTAGACTGCTTCCCTGCCATTTGCCCAGAGGAGAGTAGAGTGAGGTGCCTGCAGTTCTTCCTACTTCCCAAATTACAAGCAAGGACAGGAGGGAAATGTAAGAGACTCTGTTTCCCTTCCCTTTCATGTGCTAATGAGCATATGCTTAGTAGTATGTGCTGTGACAATGCAACTCATAGTCAAGACCGAACACTCGAGCTGCACTCTGCATTTTGTACTATGTTGTTTCATGTCTCCTTATGCTTCTTATGTTGTGCTGTCATATTTTACTTCATTAACTTATTCATCTGTCCTTGGCATCAACATGAATTCTGCTTTCTGACATCCAAGGAAGTAGCAAGAGTCTATTAGCGTCTTTCTGTAAGAGTCATGCTCTTGCTATAAAAGCAAAAGTGATGTGCCAAATAATCTGTAGGAGGTATCTCACTCCAGAACAACGTAAAGGTGAACACATCCCTGCACCAGCCTGAACATCTGTCAGTCAAGCCAGTGCATTCCTGTGTACCGTAGTAACTGTGCTCTATGCAGTGAAAATAGATTGCAGACTTAGTTGACATCTAGTTGAGTGACAGATACAGTATTTGTTGATGAAGGACAGTGATGTGTGCTTTTCTTTGTTTATAGACCAGTGTCTCCTCCAGGGTTTAGATAAATTTTAATTGTATTTTTCTTACAGGAACAAGAAACTTAGCCCATTTGTTCCCAGTTTTTATAGCCAGTGGTGAGAAAGGAACCACTTATTTTGGAGGTTCATGCTGTTACCAGTCCGACCTTCTTTTTGAGGACAGACAGTCAGGTGTCTGTAATGTTCACCTTTTAGATTTGCCTTGACCTGTTGTTTTTGTGTTCGAAAACCTGCACAAATGCCACCTTATTTTTGCCTTTGTCCCAGTATTTTTTGTTGCCTGAAGGTTTATGGTATTTACCCCCATTTTTATTAGTAGTTTTATTTTCTTCTAAGGTATTGTAGTGTTGACAGAACTCTTTTACACTTCCGGTGAGGTGCTTTCACACTTTGGGTACCTTTTTTGAAAGTTTTTTTTAATCCGGTGCTGGAATGGAATGAGATGCTGGAGAGCAGTGCTACAGAAAGTGACTTGGGGGTCCTGGTCGATGGCAAGTTGAATGTAAGTCAGCAGTGCCCTGGCAGCCAGGAGGGTCAACCCTGTCCTGGGGTGCATGAGGCACAGCATCACCAGCTGAGTAAGAGATTGTCCCACTGTGCTCTGTGCTGGAGCGGCCTCACCTCAAGTGCAGGGGGCAGGTTTGGGTGCCACAATATGAAAAAGATATTATACTATTAGAGAGTGTCCAAAGAAGAGCCATGAGGATGGTGAAGTGCCTTGAGGGGAAGCCTTGTGAGGAGTGGCTGGTGTCACTTGGTCTGTTCAGCCTGGAGAAGAGGAGACTGAGGAGAGACCTCATTGTGTCTTCAACATTCTCCTGAGGGGAAGCAGGAGGGGCAGGTACCAATCTCTTCACTCTTGTGACCAGTGACAGGAGTCGATGAATTGGCATGAAGCTGAGTCAGGGAGATTTAGGTTGGATATCTGGAAAAGGTTTTTCTCCTAGAGTGTACTTGAACACTGGAACAGGCTCCCCAGAGCAGTGGTCACATCACCAAACCTGTCAGAGTTCAAGAAGCATTTGGACAATGCTTTCAGGCACTTGGAGTGATTCTTGGGGATGGTGCTGTGCAGGGCCAGGAGCTGGACTCTATGATACTGATGGATCCCTTCCAACTTAGCATATTCTGTGAATCTGTAAATGTGCTTTTCCAGGGTCTGGCCTCCATGGCTTCACATGTCCTTTCCTGCTACACTCTCCAGGGGTGTTGTTTGCACAGGGCAAACTGCAGCAGTGGAAATAGCGAGGCTGATTGACTGCCTTATAGGCAATACTCTCATTCTCAAGTTATTCCAGCTTGTAGTGGTTGCTGTGACTGTCCAACTGCTCAAGCTCAGCACATGGCCCCATCCCCTGGCACGCCTCTCATGCACTTGGGTGGGGACAGGTGCCAGAGAACCAGCTCTATTGGCCTGGTTCCACTGAATGGTACCCCTAGGAGATCCTCTGCTGCTCCTGCCTGGCAGCTTTCTGGCTGCTGCATGCTGTTGAGACCTAGCAAGAGCAGTTAGAAATGAGAACTGAGCATGTTATCTTTGTATTTGGAACAGCATAGTTTGAAAGCAGATTATGTTTCTCTTTGAAGGGTAAATGACCTAAAGTTTATTAGGAAAAGTTATCCCACAGTGGATTATCATGAGAAATGTTTAGCAATGCATTTTATTTCACAGCATGCAGTGGCACTGTGTGGCAACGTGGGACAGAACAAGAAGACTTTTTTTATTTTATTTATTTGAAATGACTGGGTAGGGGAGAGGATAAAAAGCAAAAGGTGGTTGTTAGCATTTAGCTCTGGGGTACCCACACTTTTTTCCCTCTCACCTTCCTTTTCCCAAGTCTGGTGATAGTTTGGTAGTCACAGCAACTTGGAACTTCAGTTAAGAGTTCAAATCAAGTAGTACACCAAGGACACCACGTAGTACCTCAGTTAATAAAGGTAAAAGGGAATAAAGGGTGGAGGAAATAAAAGGAGGAGGAGGAAGAAGGCAAATGGATTCCTGTAGAATAATTTCAAAGAAAGTATACCTACTGAATCATTTGCATACCACATGCATTTCTTGTAGCTCTTCAATCCCCTGGCTAAATAAATCATAGACCATTGTTGAACAATAAATAACATCATGCTGTGTTTTGTTTTACTGAAAATGGTTCCTATATGTTTGAAATTTGATAATGTTGTTGTAAGTTCATTGTTGCAATTTAAATACCATGGGAAAGAGGGAAACTGATTTATACCTGATGAGAAAGTTTGATAGCTTTAGTTTTTTTGTCTGATAGATGAATGTCTGTTTTTCAGATAGAAGCCCAAATCTGTATGTGGGAATATCAGTGAGTGATAAGATGTACTGCTTCATTCAAAGTCATATATATGAATGCATATGCGTTCATAAATAGATTTTTGGCTACTGCTGTATTAGAGATGACATACCTTAGGTTGTTTTTTTTTTTCCCTTTTAGAAGACTAAAGGAAAACTTCTCATTCTTCGCTCAATTTCGTACTGAAATTCTACTAACTGGTTTTGAGGGATGGAAAGGGAGTGATGCCCAAACTTGCTTTACTTCTCTTCATTAACCTTTGCTTTTTTATTCCTTAGCAATTCTATATGTTTAAAATGTTAAATATGGAGCTCTAAAGTAAAAGAACAGGATGATCACACGGAATATCTGATTTATTTCAGTCCACAGTGCTTTTACTATACAACCTTTCTGTAATAAGCACCAGCAGAGGTAGTAGTAGCCTTCTGCCCTTCTTTGGAAGTCTCCTATCATGCCATGCTCAGGTTGTATTTGATCTTTATTGCGATCTGTTGTTATAACTGTAGAATGTGGAGTGATGGTTTGTACTTGTGTTCTATTTGACTTCCTCTGGGGCTCTTGAGTGTTTATTTTTGAGCCAAGACCATTAAGTTTGAAGTGGAAATTTAGACAGCTAATATGAGCCATTCTAAAATAGCATTGCAGTCACCTGCTGACCCTGACAATCACTTTAAAAAAAGTTTTAATAGGCGGAGAATTAGGAAATAGACTGTATTAACTTTCCTGCTTAAAAATATTACGTCTCTTGTGGACAGCATAGCAATGAGTATATTAAAGTTAATAGGACCCAAGAGAGCAGAAAGATGAATCTCTTGGGAATATATGTCTTTGTGAAGAAAAAGGAAGTTTGAAACTTTTTCTTATGTCTCTGTATTGCTTAGCTTGTGATGATCCACAGAAGACCTGTCATTCACAGTTGCTGAGGCAAGTACTGTATAGTTGGTCTGCCAAGAGAGCTTACATTAACTTCTGCCCACAGGAAACATGTGAGGCATACAGAGGAAATTGGGTGGTAGCTTGGAGTTAAGAACCTAGTGCAAGCATTTTCAAAACAGTGATGTGGAAAGCATAAAGAGGCTTGAGAAAGTGAAAGGGGATGAAGAAGGCCACATCTCAGAAAACTTGGGACTCCTTGCTCTAAAACAACTTTGAAATGTTGAACTAGCTGGGAACATGAGAGTTGCTTGAGCAGCAGAAAAAGTTCAGCAAAACCATAATTTAGGTATGGAAATGAAGAGAAGTAATTTGCATGGTTACAATAGGGTGTATTATAACATTTGTCTTTACTACAAAATACTTTGATGAATCACACATGACTAGGAATGATTATACTACCATGAAGTATTGTGAGGATAAAAAGGATCTGTGAATCATAGTGCAGCTGGTAGTGTAGAGTTGCCTGGCTTCACAGTTCTGTTATTCAGGGTTGATGGCTAAGAAGAAATATCCTGAGTGCTGTTTTGTATGTACATTTGTGCTTTAGCAGCATTTGAAGTATTTAAATACATTTAATTATACATTCTGTTCCCTAACTGATCTCACCAGTACAATGACACCTTGCAGTACCTATATGAGGAAGTCCGGAAAAGAACAAAACTGATTTCCCAGCAGAATCTATCTGCTCTGACAGATGCTTTCTCTCAAATGCAGACATGATTTACTGATGCTGGGATGTTTTCATTAAGTTGAGCCGTTGTAATTACAATTATAATCTGAAGTGCTTTTCCATATTTTTAGAGTTCTGTCACCTGAACTTGGACAAGCTCTGCTTTATCTAACATCCTCTAATGACAGATTTTAATGTCTTTTTCTTTCTGTTTTGGTGACTGCTTTGTGGCGTCTAATCACTTCAGACTGACCGTTTTTCAGGTCCAAGGAATTGTGTGTTTTCCAGTCAGTGGACTAAATTCAAATAGTGCTGCGGAACTATAGATTGCATTTTATCATTGTGGGTAAAGCAGCATAGCTGAAGGCTGCTTCTGAACAGACTTGTGTTGTTTCTCCCCCTCCCTTGCCTGCACACTTTGCTGTATCATTTCTGTCAAATCTAGTGATCCGTGGTTGGACAGTGAGCCTGCAATTATCCAGTGGGAAACTAAAAAAAAATTAGTGACTTTTTGCCTGTACCGTTTCATAAATGTGGAGAAAGAACAACATAAAACTCTGTGAAGATATTTTGCCACTCTTGATGACTTATGGAGGTGTCATTGAGAAATATGACTAACCATAACTCTCTAACTTCGTGAAACACCCCTCTAACCATGAGTATTTCCCGTCCAAGCTGCTGTCATTATTGCCCAGGTGGAGAAGTCAATGTGAGTGTTTGGTATGTGTGAATTACAAGCAGGATCTTCAGAAGAGTGATATGTTACTGTTTCTCTGTCTGTACCTCACCTGCCTGATTATTAAGAACCTGTTACCATTTATTTTTTGGAGTCAAGCTGTGTTGGTCACTGTAGTTGATGGAAAAAATCCTGTTATCCACAAGGAAGAGGCACTTTTTAAAGGACCCACAGCCAGAGCTGGTCTTTGAGTCATTTTAGTTTACACTGAGAATATTTTTCCCCCAGTATTTATTAAAAAACCCAACACATCTAATATAAAACAGACACAGAGGAAAATACTTTCCTATGTTCTACATGGAGACCAGTTTAGAGAAGACAATCAGTGGAGTACTACTCCTAAACTCTAGTTTGTCAGTGACCCTGACCTGAAGTTGTACACGGGCCACTGGCTTAATAGCTGCCCAAGGACCTGCTCTCTGTGAATGTACATTGTCTGCGTTGGAAGCTGTTACACTTCACACTCTTGACAATCGGTAGCAACAAGATCTGTATTTTGCTTACATGTCTCATTTACTTAAATGCATTTTTTCCACATTTTCATTGTCTTCTCTTTCTCTTTTCTGTGATGATCAGTGACTGATTGCTCTCCGTTTGCCATGTACCAGTCCTGAGTATATAGATAGTTTAGCTGTCCTTTTTCAGGACTCAAAAGTACTTAATCTTTCTTTGCATGGGATTCACTTTCCATCTCTTTCTATTCTTATCACCTTTCTCTATGCATTTTAAGTTCTACAGTGTCTGTTTGAAACCCTGAACAAGAGAAAGGGGTGGTGCCACAACTGCCTACAATGCTCAAAGTTTATATTCATGAGTTTGTTCTGTGGCATAATAATTTTTTTGGGTTTTTTTCTTTCCTTAATCGGTTGTAACTTTGTGTTTGCATGTTGAATATCTGTTGAGCACTGAGCTGACATTTTCGGAGAGCTGGCCGTAGTGATTCCCAAGAATTCCTCCCTGAGCTACAGCTAAAGTAGACTACTAATGTGTATGCATAGTTAGGATTATGTTTTTCTGTTTGCATTTCTTTGCACTAACTGATGTTAAATTTCATTCCTCTGTTTTACCAACCAGCCACTTGCTGTCATGAGCATTTTGCACATATGACTGTTCTGAATAATTCTGTATAGGCTGAACACTTTTCTGCTTATTTGTCCACATCGGTTCTGGACACATTCCTTATTGCTTATCTCTGCTGATGTGACAGGGTTCATGACACTCAGAAGAGTTCATGACTGATAAGAAGATGGCAGTTGCGTGTTTTGTTTTGTGGCAGGGAACTTCTATGGGAAGTGAATAAAATGTCTTGCTGAGAAAGATGCTGATAGTGTGATAATATATATGCCTAATCAGGTGAATAGAGAATATAAAGGTGGTTGTTGTTAGAAGTCATGGGTAGTTATGGTTCAGATCACTGCTATGTGAGAGATCTGATAATACTAGCAGTTGAAGTTGTTGTGCTGAGATTGACCAACATCTTCACCTCTTCTGCATGCATTTTAGCCAGTGTATCTGTTCAGGAGTGTTCGGAATCCTTCTTTAGGTTCTATTAACTCTGTTGAACAGACTGCCATTGCCTAACAGCAGAGGTACAGATACCATCTTGTGTACAGACATGAGCAGCATAGAGACCTTTAGGATCTGAAATGCAACTGTCTGCTTTGTCAAACATCAGCTGTAGTGTTTCGGCTGTAATTCTGTTACATTTGTTTTTTGAACAAATTTTCGTTCTACTTTATTTCAAGAGGGATGTATTGTCTCTCATGACATTAAATACTTAGGTTTTGTTTTGGTGAGAAACAGGGTTATGTCAATCCTGATTCAATACTAACGGACCAATAATGACAAGTTCAGCTGGTGAGTTGATAGTTGTCAGTTGTATGCACATTGCTGTTGAGATGCTAACACATAAAGGATAAGTGCCATAAGACTAGGAAATTTTTTTTCTTTATATTGCCATGTTTCTTTATTTTATGGAATGCTAATAATCTAAAAATATAACAAGTTGGATGCAAAAAAAAAAGTTAAAAAATCATGGCTCTGGTATGTGGAAGACTGCTTTTCTTTTTTTTTTTTTCTTTTTTTTGTTTTATTACTTGTTTAAATGTCCAAGGCTATGGTGACGGGAGTATAATTTCTGTTTTTAATGGGAAAGATATTAGAACTATAAGTGAAACATTATTCATTGTTTGAGAGTCTGTCTGTTCTAGAGAAGGACTGCCGGTGAAGTATTTAACTGATCTTTATATACCCAGACAATGCCAACTATACAGCTTCTTTGGAAACTCCATAATGGAAAACGTTGGACTTTCCGTACCTGAACTTTTAATCTGAAAGGGGTTGTCTGTGGTTTTGTACCATTTTCTGCTCATCAGCATTCAGCAACCCTGCAGGATAGAGGAAAAGTACAGAAGCATACGGAAAAGATAAAAGGAGGCTGGGAGCAGAAAAGATAAATGACTTTGCCGTCAGTGCAGTATAATGAAAATCAAATCAGTGCTTGGCAACGCACAATTGCCCGGTATGGCTAACCCCAGACAGTGTTTTAAATAAAGCACATGCCTTTTGTATTTTATTCTTGTATTTATATAAAGAAAAATTACTTTGTTATTAGTTGATTGCAGGGGAAATAGATGTCTTGATTCTGTAAAATCCTAAGAATGAGTATGGCTTATATGTTTAGTGCCTCTTTAGTTATTGGCTTTGCCAGTAATGGAATTTCGTTGTTGCCAAGGTAAAGCCTGTTTCTGCCACTCTTACATTGTTTTGGCAGGGCATAAAAAGAATTCTGCATATGGGATACATTAATCTTAAGAGTGTAAAGGAATTATTTGTTTGATAATGCACACAAAAACTATCTAGGAGTTAATGATCTGCTAGATTCTGTTTACTGTACACTGCTCACAATCCTTGCTGGCCTAGCAGGCGCTGGCTGGATAGGATTGTCCAGTGTGGCTCCTTTCTATAGACTCAGTGTTGCTGAGCTGCCATCTTCCACCAGCTCTGTCAACACTTTTGATGGTGATGACTGAGTTGATGATGCCCAGTGGGGCCAGCCTGTATGGTTTTATACCTTTGTGTTGGTGTTTTCTTCTTGAATCCTTGACCTAATGATGATGTCTCAATAATCTTAGTACTTTCTGTACTGACAGCAGTCTGTGACTGTTATCTCCTTCCAGACTTCCTTTCAACTCTCTTTCAGCAGTTATACAGCTAGGCAATACCAGAGATGGACCTGGGCATGCAGGCAGCTGAACCTCTGGGTGGTGAAAGCAGAGCTACCACTGAGGATTATAGACTGTAGTGATGGTATCTACATAACTAAGTTACACTAGAATTGAAAGTAGTAGTAGTAGTAGAAAAAAAATTTTTGCAAACTTACTGATTTCATTTTATCAAAAGAAATAATAAGAGTGCATTTTCTGTTTTATTTCCAAATAAAATGTTTCAAGTCATTATGCATTAGCACAGTGTTGTACTGTTTGTGGTAAACTCACAATGGAAACAGAATTCATTTTAGAATATGCCTACACTGGAATCACAACACAAAAAGGAATCCACAACATCTCTGAAACACTTCTGCAAACTTGCATTTTTTTCCCTATTGGGTTTGACAATGTATTTTTAATGAAGTCTTGAACATCTGCAAACTGTTTGTAAGCTGGAATTTTCTTCCTGAATTCCACAGCTGACTGTGGAATCACATGCTCTGTAATAATGGATACTGTGTCTCCACAGTACCTATTTGCAGTATAGTAATATAATAATCATAATAATAGCAACAATGAAATCCCTTCCCTCCCAGTTAAAATTCAACATTCTGGATAGCATTTCATAGTAGTATAATGTGCTATTGGCTGTTTATGATGACTCAAAATTACTGCAAATGGCCTCTAAACACCCTGTACAGCTGAAAATACATTTTTCTGGGTTTCTGGGTTGTTCTTCTGTAGCTTCTTCATTTCAGTGAATTAATCTCAGAATCCACAAGTGTATAGGAAACTTCTGAACCAGAGCTCTTTTTCTTTTCTGATTAGGTTACAATATACAAACTTATTGGGAACTCTGGTTTTGTGTCCACAGAATGATCTTAATTTGTTGCAACTCTTATCACAGGAATTAAATGAGTCAGAAACGTTCATGGGGGTGTTATTGTTTCATCCATTCCTTTACTTTCTAAATATTTGTGTTTATATTGATTGTTGTCAGTTTTGAATCCTTGAATGTGGTCTTAGGAATGCAGTGCAATGTACAGCTAGGAAAGTTGCTGTTACATAAACTAGCAGGGCTAGGTAACATATCCACTAAGGTCAGGTCTAGAAATACCCCTAATTTAATTGGAGAGACTGTATAATTGTGATGGTGCTGTGTAATGTGGGAACTAAATGCACTGCAGATCAACTCTTAAAATACTGCAGTGTTCAATGTAGACAAACCCTTAAATTTGTATTTGCTTTCTTATCTCAGTTTTCTTCTGAAGCAACGCTATCACATTTTTTCCTTACTATGCTTACCGGCTTACTTACGTGAGCAACATTGTGAATTGATCTATTTCCTTAACTCCGAAGCCTTCAGCGACCTAGGATTTGGAGTTTGTTCCAAAATATCTCCACTTTCCTGAGAGTGATGAAGATGCTTTGGTTTTTTTGAGCTCAGAGGCCACCACCTATTAAACTGTTTTTTTTTTTTTTTAACATTCATAGAGCTTTCAGGATGCCTGTTGCTCAAGAGTCTGAAAAGCCTCTAGCCATCTCATCACAAATGACAGTAAAGATCAACATTCTAATGAGTAATTTCTCAGAGTCTTGAGTGTGCTTGGCAGAATGTGCATCAGTGAAACTTGGGTCAGAGAAGATCATTGGAGTGGCCTTGGCTGCTGCTTAAGGGTCTATGTTACAGTGTCCAGATAAAGAAAATAATGGAGAAGATATGTGGAGAACGATGGCTGTTTAGCTGACTTACAGCTATTGCACAGCTCATACTTGACCCCATTCCTGTGTTGGCATAAAATGAATGAAGCTCATCTGCTCTTTTTCGGGAGAGATGAGTAATTCTCCATGGAGGACAGTGCAAGTACAAGTATGAGGATCCCTTAATGGGATCTAGAATGGAAAGTGGGATAGCATTGTCAGCAGAGCATCGTGTCCCAGGTCATTTGCTGTGTTACAAGTCAAGATTTATTAGCTCAGACACAGCTCTGCCTCTGCCGTACACGTGTCTCTGAGTGGTGCTGGATTGTAATGCACAGTGATGCTGGTGTGCCTGCCAGCTCCTCTGTGCCATGCTCTGCTCTTGAGACGAGCTCTCCTCACAAGCAAGGTCAGTTGAAGTTGCTGAAGTTGCTCTCATCTCTGTGTGTCTTCTCCTTCAAAAGCTTATCATTTTATGAGCTCACCATCTACAGGCCTGCAGTGATCTTGTGGTTAGTTTAGGTTTCTTTTTTTTTTCTTTTGTGAGTGAATGAGACCCTTTCATTTTGTTAGGGAAAAAAACAGAGGTGAAGTTTTCTAATAACTGTTTAACATAATCTGTGACTACTAACCTTTCTTATTTCTTTTCATGAGCAAGCCAGGCAATGGTAAAATGCAGTAAAAGTCAGGAGACCTGTATGGATTGTAAGTGTAATGCACTGAGGTGCATGGGCTGGGTAGCATTTGGGAGGCCTTGAAGTACAGCAGCTGAAGTTGGATGTCTCATAGCCTTAATCCCTTGGGTTGGGTTAATGAGATTGACTGGTCCTTGAACCAGGGAACATTTTAAGCTTTGGCCTGCCATTTAAGAATTAGTCAGTCAGCACTGTGAGCATGCAATCCAGCAGCAATACTTCTCCCTGGGATTTCTTTCTTATTCCCTCATCTTTTTCCCCCCTTGCTCTACCTAATAGAAAATGGCAGCTTTGAATACTCTCATGGGAAAAGTATAATAGATATTCTAGAGGCAGTAGCCTC
Source organism: Irena cyanogastra (assembly GCA_013397155.1). NCBI lineage: Eukaryota > Metazoa > Chordata > Aves > Passeriformes > Irenidae > Irena > Irena cyanogastra. The sequence continues at coordinate 238,747 of VWZV01015164.1, forward strand.
TACTTGAGAGCTTTAGGCAAAAGTGGCAGCAGAATATTAGGCAATAATATTTATACAAATGTTTTTCATAGAAGGTTCTGGTAGCAGTTTCCTTCACTTCGTAGACTGATCTGAAGGCTCTCAAATTTTTATTAGTTTAATTTTCTCAGCCTAGCTCCTTTAGTCTGCTTTTTTTCTTAATAGTCTTTTCACATCTGTGTGGTGTTAGTGACAGTTTGTTTTTTATGGAAATCAAATTTTCAAGCTCAGGGATTCCAGTGTTTGCTGATACTTTGTTGCATATATTAAGAGTACACCAACTGGGCAACAGATCTTGTCTTTCATTGTCCTGCCAACAACACTCAAACACCAGAAACTTTGGGGAAAATGACTATTTGACATGCTGTTCTGATATGTTAAACTTAGAGAAACCTTCCTTGCGGGGCCCTATTGTATCCTTTCCAGTGCTTTTATCCTATGGAAGCTTCCAAAAATTTTTGCATTTTTTGGTGTCTACTTGCTAAAGTGCACAAATGCTATTGCTTCTCTTGCACTGTTGTTATTGCTGCAGTGATTGTTCTTAGTGATTGTTCTTAATGATTGTTAATGTGCAGATTCTCCAATCGTAGACACGGTTTATGCTGTGGGTAGAGATACAGCAAGAGCAAATAAAGGCTACCATTTTAAAGATTTACCTTGCACTGTGCACTCAGGGTATGTCTCATGAGAGGGGAGGCTATCTGATACTCTAAGAAAGTGTTAAAAAGAGAGAGACTAATGAAGCTGTTATATTGATGTGAATGCCAGCTGGAAGCTAGGCAAGGGAATAGCATTCTTCATCAGCTAGAAAAAAGAGAAGACTGTTCAAATAACAGTGATCTGCTCCACTGTCAGCAAAGAAACATATTTGTGCAGTCCATTTTATTATGCTAGGAACAGAAGTAATGATGGTAATGATGGTAAAAATGTTTTTGTATGCCTATTTCCCTAATTGACATGCTCTCTAAGCCTTAAACCTTTAGTGCAAGTTCAGTTTTGCCTGAGATATGATCACTGTGCTTGATACCAGGTGTCAGAAAATTTTGTTTTCTTTCCATCTTCCCATAATCCGTTGGACCATGTTGTTGCTTTGTACTAATTGGCTTCCTGGGAAGGGAATTGCCTTGTTTTTTTTGTAAGGAAGGGTTTCTTCTTAAAATTGATCCTGTCTTAAACCCTCAATTTTAATCCATTTTAATCTAACCTAACCAGCACATTGATATGAATGAAGAGGTTAGCTCTCAGCAGATTGTTTTCTTTTAGGAAACTTGTGTGATAGTCACCCAGACCTAGTTTAACCTCAGCTGCTTAGCTGACTGGCTGGCTGTTTGGATGTAAACCAGATGTGGTGTTTGAGCTGTGACTGATGAGAAAGCATTAGCAAATTGACCTTTTCCATAGGCGTGCAGAGGGCATTGCTGATTAACTCACATCTTCCTGATAGGAAATATGTCTGAGTAGTGCAAGTTTTAAGGTGAGGAAAGTAATTTGAATGATAAAATATGCAAAAATATTTTTCATAATCATCTGAACATTTCATAGATGGGAAGGGATTTGGTTAATAACCCTGCGGTTAAACATTTTACAGTATTTTAATTTAAACAATTCATGTTACGTTAATGTGTATTTTGTAGACTGAAAGCAGCATACTTCAGAGTCACCACATTTACTTGCTTAAGTTTGTACGTGTTGGAGTACTTAAATTTTTCAGCTTCTTCTGTCTTAAGGTGCAAAAACTTCTGTTTGGTACTTACCTGTGTCTCTTGGCTAGTGGTTAGGTGGTGAACCACTTTGTTTCCTGGTTGTGGCCTCCATCTTTCTCAGATGGGAGTCCTGACACAGGAATAATGTTCTGATTGATTCAGCCCTCTATTTTGTTTTCTCTGTTTATGATTGTAATTTGCCTTTGAAGTTTTTTTCCTCTGTTGGTTTTCATGTTTTACACTGAGATTTGTGTTCTCAGAAGGGGACTGAAATCCTTCCAGTTGGAGATGTTAATGATAGATAACTACCTCTCTCCTGATTTGCCCATGGTTTTGTCAGAGGCTAGTTGAGCAAAAGTGTTGGAATATTATTATTGGTGCATTTAGCTGCTTTTCGTGTTATTTTTATATTGTTTTGTCAATTTGGAGATTTAAAAAATATTTGAAATATTAGTTGAGCCTGAGAACCAGAGCTCTTAATGAAGCTTTTAGTGGATTTTAGTGTGTGTTCTTAAAAAAATTAGATTTCTTGATTCCCTATTTCATGGTTTATGATTTTTGTTTTCACTGGCCTAATTGCTTGTCTCTTTGCTCCTTTTAGCCTGAAGGAGCTCTCACTTTTAATTTGGTTGTTGCTCTTATTGGTGTAACCTGTTTTTGGTTGTGTTATGGCTTTTGTACCAGTCAGAGCACAAAATTTCCCATGTGCATATTTTTCTCCCTCCTAAGGGCTAGGTACAATTTTTCACAAAATCTCCAGCTTGATCCAGCACAGTGCAGACTTGTCTACAAAGTGCTGTGTTTCCTCAGCGCCAACAAGTTCTAAAGGATACTTTAAAATTTAGCACCTTATAACTCTAATCTGTTTACCTTGCAAACAGTTTTTCTACTAAGTTTACATGTAGCTCACAGGACACTTTTGCTGTGTTCCTCTTCTTATTGCTGCTGGTATAAAGCCATGCATTGAGTAAATGCTCTTTAGTTCACAGGTGAGCTGTGCTTCTGCTTTGCTTTCCTTGTCATTGTATTTTGTCAGTGGTTCCCTTTATTTACCACAACTTTTTTTTTTTTCTCCAATGCTGATCAGGATTACTGCAAACATATGATGAGTAGGGTGAAACGTATAACATATACCAGACTTGGATTTCCACTATGGTTGTGCAGAATTTGTGTGGAACAGGAGAGTACTGACATGCCCTTGCATTCGTCTTTGGTTTGTCATGTACAGTCTATCTCCTCCTGTCTTTTTTTGTTATGCTCTGGACAAGTGCATCGCTTTATTCAGTAGCTGTTTTGTGGGGGACCACTATGTTGAAATATCTTAAAGTAATTACTTTTAAGTAAATAATAAAATAACCTTTGTCTTTAAACAAATCTAAGTAAGTCTCAGCATGGTAGCGACTTGACAGAAAGTGTTATGCAAGTGGGATGGTTACTCTTAGACATGAGTTAATGTGGGGAATTTCAGTGTTCAGAAAGCTTGCTTCTAAGTTAAACAATTTCAGGGATACAGGTCTACAGTTTGGAATGAAATTTAGGTTTGGTTTTTGAAAAACATGTTGTGACTGAGGAACCTAAAAACAAGATTTTTTAAAAATTTGTGATGGAAAAGGTGGTGTTTTTCAGAAAATGTATTTCGGGAGTAGTAATTTATTGATTTATGATGAAAAGATGATTGATCAGTTTGGGGAAGTGATACTCAAGTTCTATTTCTGACTCTTTTTTAGAGTTTCTTCCTGATATTAAGCTCATCTTTCTGTAACTTTCATTTATAAAATGAAGATGATAACACCTAATTTCCCTGTGTTTTGCTTGTTACTCTTTAGGCAGAAGGACTGACAAACATCTCTTACTTCTATTTATGTAGCTGACTACGCACAAGAGGATTGTGCTGTCATATTGACAGTCTCTAGGCAATGCCAAAATATAAATAAGCAGTTACAGTGTTTTCATATTATCATTTCAACTGGAATTACTCTAAGGTAACATCTGTGTGCTTGTGACAAAGAAGTCTCTAGCTAGGTGAAATTGGGCATGCTATAGGGGTATTGAACACTGTAGGCCCCTTGTTAGCACTTTCTTTAAACTTGTGCACTTCTTAAACTCTTCTTTTTTTAACCAAGAGTAGGTGAAGTATTATTTATGAATGGTGTGTGATATGAATTCTTTAACTTTAAAACAGGGAATAAATAGTACTTTAAATAAGAGAATTCAATCCAATCCCAGGCCAACCAAAGGAAGTCAAAATTGGTGTTAACCAGTTGGTGTTAACTGTTGGGATGCATCTACTGCAGATAGTTTTTTCTGGAGGAAAAAGCCATTCTCACATCTTCCTGCCACTGGGGTTGTGATACAGGACTTTTATGTGTAATAGGTAAAAATGTAAATTTTTGTGCTTTTCTACTTGAAGCTAAGTTGATTTTTCACCAGCTACAAAGGACTGGAAGGAGCTTTAACCACTGTGAATCTCAACAATTTAGACACTGAATTCCCTACAACAGCATTTCAGAAGAACTTGAACCTTGCTCCTAGGTTGAAGTTCGTAATAACTCAAATTTATCTATAACCAGTCTGTCGTGATCCTCTCTTCTCTCCACAACTCCTTTGTCATGCTGTTTCTAGCACTGAACTCATGGTGGCCAGGTGAGGAAGCTGGGTTACCTGGACACTACCTACCTGGCATAGTTAGCTGACTCATCTGGCTGGCATGTTACTATGAGAGGAGATGAACTCCAGTGCTGATGTAAGACTTGAGCCCAAATCACTGAGTATGTGGTGGTGAGATTGTGGCAGTCCTAGTTGGCTGAAATGGCTATGAAATGATGTCTGTAATTACATTTGTTCTACATTAGTTGTTAACATGTTCACTTTCTGTCCCTGAGTCATTTCAAGATGATAGAGATTCTAAGTGCTCTAAATTAATCGTAATGGCACTTTGGTCAGTGACATAGCCAGTATTTTATTGTATGCCAGCTGAGCACTGGTTGGATTTATATGTCAGTGCAGCTCATTAACTTTCCAAAGTATTTTATGATCTCAAGTTAGAAATTGCAGCATGTCTGCATGACAGTTTTGCCTCCTAATAGAATATATTGTTGCACCTTTGGCTGGAGCAGTTGCATTTGTTTTGGTTCAGATGAGGAATTGATGAGGCAACTAGATGCAACTAGGTGTCCCATGTGGCCATGTTTGCTTAGAAAGGGGCTGCACAAAACTGTCCCCCCTCTTTCACAACTCTGAAAATACCTGGCAGTCTTTTTGCTTAATATTCCTCATTTGCCCACTGTCACCTGGAACTCCAGAAGTTTCTCTCACTTCTTTCTCATTCAGGGTCATGCTACAAGTTTTTGTCCAGGAATATCAATAATTTCTGTTCAAAGCCTCTTTCCCTTGCTCTGCAACAATGTTCAGGTCCCCCAGTCCTTGCATTTAGTTTCCTGAGGCATTTCTCTACCACTGTAATTCCCCCAGTGACCATTTCTTTCATTGATACTTTATTTTTAGTGATGACTTCTCTTATTTTAACTGGTCTGTTAAGCGAGTCTCGAATGAGGATTCCAAGACGATGTTTGCTTACTGTAAAAAAGAGTTCCATCCAATGGCTAGCAAAGGTGTTTCCTAAGAAAGTATCAGGTCATTGAATGCTCATTGGTTTCAGCTGACTCTAAAGACAGTTCATCAGATTCTTAAACATGTTTTGTTTTATTTATATTCAAAAAAGCCTCAGTGCAGTGCTGTGTGTGACTGCTCAGTTTGGAGTAAAATCATCTCTTAAAGGTGAGCTGTTCCTTTGGTATTCAGTAAGCACATTTCATTATCATGTAGGTTTTTTTTTGAGTATTATCCATGATGAGTAATGAATAGGAGTTTGAAACAGGGCATTCTTCCGTAATTTCATCCCATTATCACATCTAACTATGTTCACTACAGCAGAATTGATATTTCAATACAACTACCTCTCTCTCTCTCTCTCTCCTTTGCTTATCAGTGTTGTAAAATTTATTGCATTTCCACTGCACAGAACTTGTGGAGGTATGTGCATGCACATGTGAAACAGTTCATACACATTCTTAGTGGAACCTGGTCTGTAGCTTGTTTGTGTGTGTAGTGAACTGTTTTTTATTTTGAATTTATCACATTTAAAAATCCGTTTGAGATGCAATGTCTTGGTTGCAGAAGTGATCCAGGGAGTTCACAGCTGAGGCTGTTGGATTTGGACATGTGTCTGCTGTATTAAATGTGTGATGTGACCATATCTTTATCTTTGTAACAATAGTAAAAGCAATACTTGTGCCTAAAATAGTCAGTGAGCAAAGTAATGATAAAAGATTTCAGATTATCAAGTAAATTGAAGCATTTCAGTACAGAGGCAATGCATCTGTTTTTAGTTGAGAGTGTTGCTGCTGAAGTCACTGCAGATGAAATAAAGAGCAAAACACTATTTAGTCTCCCTTTATAAAATTTGTAAGTGCTGCTCTGTTGAAATGTTAGGGTCTTCTGTAACTGTAACATGTAAAGGTATGTTTGAGGTTAAACATGTATTTAAAATTAAAAAATTAATGTATTTAAAATTAAAAACTAATGCATAAGCCCTTTCTGAATTGAGATTTTAAAATAATTTTAAGATCCCAGATGTACCAGTGCTGGGCCAAGCCTGTGGGTATAGTCACACAAAGGACTGGAGCTTGTCTGGAGGGGCCTTCCAAGAACAGTGCTTTATGTGGAGTCTACTGGCTTTGAGGAAGGGATTAAAGAACAGACTTTATTCCCAGGATGGCTTTGCTGACACCAGTTGATGAGCAGAAACATCTGTTTCATAATGGGAAAGCACTCCAAGCTGCTTTAAAACACCTGACAAAGTTACTTTTAATTCTGTGTGAAGTAGGTGGGAGGGATAAGTATCATTAATTGTGAAGTGGATTCCTATGTTGATACAAGGTTACCTAATCCATGCTTGCCTGAGAAAACAAGATTTATGGTTGTCACCAGACCTATGCTCGATTTCTGTACCCTCATTTGCTCTGTCTGTTCAAGACTTAAGCATGTGTAGCAATATGGATCAAAGACAGGAGAAAGAAGAAGGGGACATCTAGACATTAGCAAAGCAGATATATGCCAGCCTTGGAACATTAGCCATGTTTGCTTGGAGAGATGCTGTAATAGCAGGAAGCTAAATGAGAGCAAGGCTTGTGTCTCTTTTGGTTCCACATGTGTATGTGATGTGACAGCATTCAGGGATGGGAAAAGGCTCTCCATGTGGGTACCTTTGGGAGTGGTTTTATTTGGTGAGATGGTTGGCAGTATCTGTGATATCAATGGTGTCATCCGAGGGTTAGGATTACACATGCCTCTTTTCCCCTTGTCAGCCTCAAAGCTGACCTTGTTGTACCTGATTCTGTGACAGAGATACAGAAATAGTTACCACTGTGTAAATCCTGCATCAGGCTGTTTCAAGACTCAGAGAGCCATTTTCTTTACAGCACATGAAATAGAAGTGTGAGATCCAGTCCTGCATCTTATGATCTGAACTATCAGTGGCCATGATCAAAGCACAGCCCTTTATTTAAAGAACTATTTTTATCTTTTTTTTTTCTTGCTGTGGAACTGACTAACAAAGATTGCTTGAGTGGTGATCTCAAAACATGGACTGTACACATGGCAGATGCTGTTGGTGAAGATTGCCTTGGTAGGAGTGTCCCTAGCCCAGAGGCTGACCAGTCATGTCTCCAGAATGTCTGAAAGCCCTTGTAGTTAACAGGAGTCATTCAGTTGAAGTCAGCAGATGTTGTTTTAGGCCTTTAGAGCCCAATGATCCATCTGCTTTCACAACCTTGCTAAAATAGGGGTCCACTTTATTTCCTTGGAGAAGGATTTTTCATCCAGGGAGCTGTGATTCCCCCTTGGGCATAGAGAAAGACAGTGATGGCAATTGGAGTGGTCTTAAGACATGGAAAAGATGGCGAAACATTTAAAGAAAAGATGCCTTGCAGAATGAATGCAGACTATTATAGAGGATTATTGTGATCAGTAAACTTTAGTATAATAATAAATAAAAGAATACAAATGTCTTGATATGAAGCAAGGTGATGCTCCCCTAAAAACATAACACCACTGCAAGAACAAAGGTTTCAGAGGGGCTGCACACATGAAATAGAAGGTGAGATAGAGAATAGTGTCTTGAAAAGCAGGCTTCAAATGTAGAAGTGCATATTTAATTCTAAAGTAAAAGGTAGGCTCTGGTGTATGGCATGCTTCAGGCATGCAAATTTCTTACTGTAACATTCTGATTTCTGCCTGGTTGTCAAGTTCCTTGGTTCTGTGGGAAAGCAGGTTGACGGGCTTGTGGCAAAGGTTTTTGGTATATTCTAGTGCCAGAGGAAGAACATTGTGCAGTTCTCTCTGGTCTTCCTTTATCTTTAGTGAATTAGTGTAGGGGAGGAGGTTGGACCACAGTCTTTTGTGCAATTAGACACATGTAAATAATGAATTTTTCCTTTTTATTGCCATGATCAAAATGCTGAATATATTCCATATGCTTCCTACCTACAGAACTGTAAAAACCTTTTAGTTTGACCCAAAGTATTCCACATAATGTGAAAAAATTACTGCAGGTTTTTCCTTACTATTCTTCATCTGTTTAATCCTCTGCTCCTTTTCACTTACGTTTTAATGCAAAAAAAAAAAAAGAGAAAAGTAGTGATTTTAAAATTTTTAAGTAGAACCGTTTTACTTCTTTTGATTCTGTTCCTCTATTTTTTATGTGATGAAGTTATCACTAGTCTGGTACAATGGAAACAGTTTTGGTGAGCATACTACTCTCTAGAAATTAAGTTGTGTGTTCCTGACTAGAGTTGTACTTGTCAAAATTTTACCCATTGTACTTTGCAGATAGTTACTAATTCACATTTTTTGAAGTGCTCTGAAGTAATAAGACAAGAAAAGCGCTCTTTTCTTTTCAAGTGCTAGCTTTCTTTTTGATGGATAATTTTTATCTACTGTAGATAGGAAGATTTTCTCTTGCTCTGTAGTTAATAACCTGACTTCAGTTAGATGAGATTTGTTTTAAGTATGTTGCACATTTCTTAGCATATATCATGACTCTCTATGGGAAACAGTTTTTATTTTACAACCACATTTATCTGTTCTGGCAATCTGGTATTACAAATATTTTTAAAATTTCTTTGACTTATTTTATGTAGCAAATGCTGAAATACTAAGACAGACTAGAGAAAATGTCGCAATGTTTACAAATTGTTTTATAGCAAATACTTTTGATTTACTACAGAGGAGTAGGCTGTTGATCACTTAAAATAAATACATGGAATTTACCATACAAGTTTCAGGAATATTTTAGTATTTTTTCTGATAATGCTGCCAAAATAATTCTAAGAACTTGAGTAAGATTACTAATATTTTTAAAATAATACTTCATGATAGTTTTTTTTGGAACTGAGTGTGGCTGAATATTGAGTTTATTTAAAGTTCTTACGAAGCTACTCTGGGCCTCTGGAAGGCAAACAAGGGGAAACAACTCACATTTTTGCCCACTTTAGAAAAGAATGAGAAAATACATGTTGCAGAGATTTCATTTAGAATGTGTAATAACTTTCAGAGTTACTAACAATATCTTATAAAGAGGAGGTCTGGGTTGTAGGGCTGCAGGTGCAAACCTAGTTGCTCAGACTTGTGATAGGAAGGAGACAGTCAGTTTGGTTCCGTTTGATGGAGAAATGAGAGAGCTGGATTTTTCTTCTTCGTAGTCAAAGCTCCTGTTGAAAAATTGGTAGTGGTTGCAAATGTAGATGTAAGAGAGCTAAGAAAACCCCCCAGAATTTAGGCTAACTGGGTGAACTTTGTTATATTCATAGGTATTATTACAGTGTCATTTTGAATATGAGTCCTCATAACATTTTTCTGCTATTTTTCCCTGAGGTATGCAGGGAACTGTACTGGATTGGGATACCAGCAGTGTGCTGTTCGTATACGTGTTGTGCAAGCAGAACCGACCTTATTAATTCCCAGATGTGGAAGGTGCTTGGTGCAGGTAGTTAAGTGGTCACAAGGATGAGTGTCTGCTTTGAATTCCCTCCCTGCCTCTGCCACCAGAGTTGCTGTGGGATGCCAAGAAAATCACATAAACTGACAGAGTCTCTTTTCATCATTAATCATGTATTACTGATTTTGTGAATGCCCAAACTAAGGCACCTGTGGCCAAAACTTCTATAAAGTGTTCACCACTGCAGTAAGATATAATGGGAACAGTGCTTTAAGTATGTGCAATTAAACTGTTAAATAGACTTGACATTGAGAGGTGTCAAGATAGGCACCCAGAATTACTCTCAGTCTCTCTTTGGTCTCCACTTTCTTACATGAAAATAGTCTAACCTGGTCTTGCAAAGATTATGAAGAAGAACATTAGTAGTATTTGCAGGGCAGTAGTGCCGTTGCAGTGAGTGATGAATTATGCTAGAAACCTGTTTGTCTTTTGTAGGAGAACATGTACAGCTTTTAGTTATATATTTAGGTCTGACTCTGCAGAAAACTTTGTTTTTTCTCTTATTTAAATTACTGTAAAATGAAATTCTTAGTACAGTGGTCAAACAGCATGTGGGAAAGTATATAATAATTGGGCACTATTGTTCGGTCCAATGCAGTTTTAAAGTAACACTACCTGCCTGCCTTTTGAAATGAAAGTAGTAAACAAACAAATTATTCTAAACAAATCTAATGTCTTCATTATCATTCTGTTTTATTTATTTAAGTTCCTCTTTGGAGCAGAATATAAAAACTTTATTACTTCTGGCTGAGAATCTTGTAAACTAAGGAAATAATACAGTCCCATTTGATGGATATGGAAGTAAGATATGGAGAAAATAAACATTAAAAAAAGTCAGTGTGTGAAAGTTAGGGGCTTCAGTTTCAAGCTTATAGGTGCCAGCCTTTAAACTGAACTCTTGACCAATCTCCTCATGTTGAGAATGGCACCTCAAAATGTGTCGTCCAAAGCAGCTGACTGGGTAGGCAGAGTGTCACAGACTGTCCCCTGCAGTAGCCCTCTGCTAGCCAAGAGGGAATTTCTGAGCCAAGGGTAGGTCTGTAGTGTTGTGTCTAAGGCTCTCCATACATTTCATGCTCGGTGCTTGCTGGGTGAAAGGCAGGAGCAAGACCCAGTGTTTGAAGATGGTTGACTGCTTTGACATATCTGTTGCCTCAAAGCCCCTGAGAGACCTGGGCAAAGGTGTGGGCAGTTTCTGGACTGTGTTCCAGCTTATGGGTGACCTTGGTGTGAGCCATGGAGGCCTTGCAGTCCAGAGCTGTTCTGGGCATGCAGAGAGGCACACAGGGAAACTTTATGGGCAAATTAAAACTACATTCAGCGTTAGGCAGGAGACAAATGACAGTTTGCAGCATTGCAGCTTTCATACCTTGGCTCCATCTCAAACACCATTAAATGGCTTTCCTATATTTGCCAGGAGACATTCACTGTAATGCAATAAATTGAACCTCGATTTTTCTTCTGTTTGCCTATTATTTTCTTCCCTTCTGTTGTCCTCTTTCTTATTCTGGACAGATTTGGCCACTGTCAAATTGAATGATTTTTTGCATACTTGGTTGACTCTTTTTTTCCCCTAATTTGCTGATACAGTCAACTGTGCCAGTAAAGCAATTATGCAAAATTGTATATAAATGTTTAATGATACAAAACAGTGTTCCTCACAAATCTAATTGTGATTCTTAACATCCTTCCATAAACTCTGTGGTTAATACCTATTTTGTTAAAACTTGTATTTAGTTTAGTAGATAAGGGAACATTTTGATGTATATGTCACTGTTAACTTTGAAAGAAAGCAATAAATAAAAAATAGTGATTTGGAGGAGTTCAGATAATGATCTATGTGCTTTTGGGTAGTGATTATAGGAAGTCTGCTTTATTACATATCTCATCAGGTTGCACCATTACCTGTTTTACATTATGAATGATAACTATCTATGGCTGATTGTGCACCGAATCTAATACAATACAAAGATTAAATATGAAGATGGAAATTGTAATGAAGCAAATAATATGTCTCCATACTGAAACTGAAGAGACAGTGGGTTAAAAGAGAATTGACAGGTACACTGTACTTAGGCTTGATATCTGGTTTCCCTTGGATAGCTGAACTGTTTCAGGAAAAAGAGCAGTAAAGCAATACTTGGTAATAGTTTCACTGAAGCCAAAAATCCCATTGACTTTTCTTAATCCAAAACAGAGCACTTAGAAATATTCCAAAGCTGATATTTCTCCTTCATCTTTGCATTGAGACTTTCTCATTTCTGCGCTACTGCTTTCCTCAGAACCTTGGCTGTAATTTAATCCTACCACAGAAATTACTGGCGAGTCAGATATTATTATTAGGATTGACATTTAGTAGAGTCTCATTTACATCAGTTCCTTGTGAACTGCAGGGAGAGACCTTCTACCACGGTCACTAGAGACAAAGCACATGCTACTTCCATCAGGCAGTGTATGAGGAGAGAGAATGAAAAGTGGTTCCTCCTTTCTATCCCCCTCTTGGTTAGCAGTTCTAGGCCCTGTGTCATCTTTGCATGAAGAAGGTGCTACAGACTGTAAGGACAGGGAAGAGGTAATAACCTGGCAGTGCTTTCTGCTGCCCCTCTAATCAGGGTCACACTTGGATACTGAATTATGAAGTTGAGTTCTGTTCACTTGGTTCACGCCAGGTATTGAAATGTGTGTGCTGTGTTATACTGGACAGAGCAGTCTTATATAAACAGCTTTACTTTACTGCTTTCTGAAAACAGAGGCCTGAAGCAGTCGTGGAGGTTTCAGGAATGTTAGTTGTTTGTGTACATGAATGAGCTTAGAAATGGTTGTTTTTGCAGTCTTCCCATAGCTCATCGAGGGTAACGGTGTCACCACCGGAGAAGAGAAAAGAGAACGATTACTTTTTTTCTTGACATTCTACTAATATTTTCAGGGCTTGATATAATGTGCCTTTAACAAACCATGAACTTCTCTCCTACTGAGTCACTGCATCCTGCCTACATTCAGTGTAGGCAGAGAACCATTATACTAATCCACTCTTCCATCATATCTCTAACAAACACATGTATTTTCTTCGAATATTTATTTTGATACAAGGAATGCAAGTTTTTTCTTTGGCAACACAAGTAAGTAGGAGATTGTGACTTCTGAGCTTTGTAACTTTAATTGTGGTAGTTCTGGTTTTCAACTATGATATGATTTGAGAGATGTATGACAATCATATTTGTCTTTGAGGGAATAATCCTGTCACCTCATAGCAACCTTAGAGTAATTCATTCACCTCTTCTGGTAGGATAGGTTTAAAAGGCAGATGCTGAAATTGGACTTTTGCTTTGTTTTTTAACAGGTACGGTTATATGCAAGGCCTGATGCAATCCGAAGAGGATCAGGGGACTATGCTCTAAATATAACAAGGAGACTCATTGAGTTTTATGAAGATTATTTTAAAGTGCCCTATTCCCTGCCAAAATTGGGTAAGATTTCCCAAAGAATGTGAAGTTAATCCAGAAATGAGGGATTAAGTCAGATCTTTTAAAGGAATGTAATGTATTGGATTTCAAGTTATATGTTTGGGTTAATTTAGGAGGATCAGTAAATAAGAAATTTTTCCTTGTGGAGGAAAGGAAGCCAAACTGTGCTTTCTCCAGCCTGGAACTGAAAGGAGCAGGAGGCAGGGAGTATTTACATTTGTTAGACAGTGGGTAGAGAACCTCAGGCCTTTTACTGATAAGTGGGCTGGATTTTTCTTTGTTTTTTTCAGGGTTGTCAGTTTTGGTCCTTACTCCTTTGAGATAACCACTAGAAGATGTTTGTTCTGTAATACTTGTACCTTGCTGCCTCAGCTTTAAATGGGGAACAGAAGTGAATATATTTGTGGAAACTGGCAAACTGTAGCAGTGCAAGACTGTGGGCTTGTTTTTTTCCTTTTTGTTTTTACGGTTCATATGGCTTATTAATGATGATTACTAGACAAGCTTATTGTCTTGTTGTTTATTGAAAAAATTGCTGTGAATTTGTTTTACTGTGACCTAAATGTAAACCCCATAAATTTCTAGTATTTTTAAAAAATAGTTTCTTCTCAACCTCCCTTTCACCACAGTCAGTTGGTCTCCTACTCATTTAAATACTTTCCACAGTATTATTATGTCCTCCCTCCTTTGGAGGATGTTTGATAAAGATTTAGAAAAGCCTATTGCTCAACAGCAGGAAGAGAGCGTGTATTTGATCAGAAGTGTTAGAGTTGGAACCACAGGTGATCCTCCCAGGAAGTCAGGGTTTATTTCATTAAATCCCTTGCCTGCTGAGTAGGTTTATTGGACTTACAGCTAATGGTGTAGGAGATAGATGATGTAATTGATGTTTCTAGATGAGGGTATTGCATGAATATTTTTGTAAGTATGTTGTGGCATTTATTTCTTGGTGTTTTTTAATAACAGGTTACAGTTATTACAGGAACAGTGTTCTCCTAGAGAAATATGCAGATAGCTTAAACAAGCATATGGCATATTTAAGTATACACGAACTTTCTGTGTATGCTTTCATGTATGTCTTCAAGTGTGTTAATAATGTTTTGTAAAGGAAGTTCTAGGCTTAGAGGGGCCAAAAATTTAGAGGGGGAAAATATAATCAAGAACTTGTTGAATAGAAAAGATGAACATAGAACGGTTTCAGTTGAAAGGGATCTTAAAGATCATCTAGACATCCAAACATCATTACTTCAGGTAGTTTATTGACAATGCCAGCTGGCAGCAGTGCTAGTAACCGTATCTGCTTCAGAGTATCTTTCATAATTGTAACATATGGTCTTTAAACCCAGCGTGCTATATCCATTGTCATTGTGCTGTGGAATATCTTTTAAAAATATCTCATTGTAAGTGAATATATTCCAGTTTGGATCATTTTGGAACAGAACGGGATGAATAGTCACAAGTAAAACTCTATTTTTTCATCAAATATTTACAGTAAAATTGTTAATAGGAAATACTGCATGAAGACTTTAGCCATTCAGTAGTGATACAAGAAAATAATTACTATAGAGAATAATTTTTTATGATATAGTAAGGTTGAATTTATTTAATGTAAATATAGGAAGAAAAATTTCTAAACTCAGTGATGTAAATATTTTTAAAATTTTATTTGCATATTAATACAGGTGTATTTATTTCAGTTCATCCAAACACTGATTGCTATGTTTAAGCATGTGCTGGTGTTCTTTAACCTAAAAGAAGGCTGAATTTTTATCTTTGTTTTAAACTTGAAAAAAAATCAAAGGTTAGAAGGTTAGGGACAGTAGTCTGATGGGTAGATAGAAGGACTAACAGTGGCAATACTGTAATCCATCTGTGATAGGGATTTTGCAGTAGTAGTGAAGAATTTCCCAAATGAAAAGACGAAACAGCATTAATGACAGCAGTGGAAAAAGCGTGTATGTCAGGTAGATGTGTTGATACTGAAAATGCACCTGGGCTCTCCAAAAGCTTAGGACTCATCTGATTTACTGCTGTCAGCACTGCAAAGGATTGAGTACTTTATTAAGGTTTTAAGAAAAATGAGCATGTTTTCTTCAGCAGGGCATTTCAAAAGTCTTTAATTTCACTTCTAAATGTGAAAGTGGGAGTGAAAAATGAAGAATGTACTTTGGAAAGCTTTTTAATGTCAACAATTTTATAGAAAATGTTCTGTTTCAAACATAGATTTTTTTAAAAAAAAAAGTTTCATGTACTTTGCAGTTCTAACAAGAAGAAACTTAACCGAATGTAATGATTTTCATTGAAAGCACAATTTATGTTTACAAAACAATTTTGTTGAAATACTGACCAGGTGACTATGGAGGTGCTGTACTAGCTATTGAGTAAGACATTTTTAGTGTCAGTGGTGTCTGTGTGGCTGTCTGTGTGTGTTAGAGTTGGAACTACAGGTGATTCTCCCTGCACAAGGAACCTGCCACCCTTGGCAAAGCATTTCATAGTCTATGTGGTCATCCATTTGAACTCTCTATGTGGTAGGAGTATGGTATGGGGTATCTGAGGGCATTTAGGCTCTTCAGGCTTCTGAGTCAAAGATGTCCATTTCCAAGGCATTTGAAACTGGTGCTCCTTACTTGAGTTTGTAATACATCAGCCAGTGTTCTCTACAGGAACCAGTTCCTGCTGTTGCTCTTGACTACCTGACTGGTGGTGGACCAGGCTTTCTTGCTGTGCTTACATGCAATCAGATGGCTGTAGCTAAGATGTTTTTACATCTTATGTGGTCTGTACTGCCTTCTAAATGCACTGGAGAAGTAGATTTGTTTTCCAATTGATGTGAATTCTGGTAATGAATGTGAATTGGGAATTTCTCTAACTGGAATTAACAATTTCCACAGTTAAAAGTTCTACTTAGCATGTAGGTCTCTGCTTTTTTTTTTCCTACATCATACTCTGGACTGGAAGGTGCTCGTGTAAGGTTTCAGACCAATAATTTTTATATGAATTTCATTTATGAAAAATAAATCATGTCTTTTAAAAAAACCTAGATTTTTTCCAAAACTATAATACTATCATTGTAAACATTGGTTAAAGTGGTGGGTAGATAAACTATTGAATTTTATTTAATCAAAAAGATATGCAGAAGAGTTTTTAATTATATTCTTATGGCTAGTAAATACAAAATATTTCTCTATTTATATCACAAAGTTATTTTTAATCCTGTTTGCACTGCACAAAAGACTGCTTTGTATGCATAGAGCTTTTCCTTATGAGGGTCTTTGAGACTGGAAAGGTCTTCAATTTTTCCCCCTGAAGGCCTGACCAGTTGCTGTTTTGAAGTGTGGAGAGCTTAGAAATTTAAAAAGAAAAAATCAACAAACAAAAAAACCACCTGAAAAGAGAGGCTTCAAAGGTCAGAGTAAAAGTCAGACTATGGGGAATGAAAAGGTAATCAAGTCCTCTTGCCATATGGACAGCTGTGATTCTTTAGTTGTAAATGGTTTGGGGTGCAGGGGCTGACTGGCTTTTCCAACCATGACTCCACTTCATGTGGGGTCACATGAGAGTGAAGCAGAGTGACAGAATCCCCTCCCTCACCCTGCTGGTCACACTGCTATTGATACAGTCCAGATTGGCTCATGTCCAGCCTCTCCTCCACCAACACCCCTATGTGAAATATATTTTCAGACTTCCTAAAGTCCTTTTCTGTAGACTTGCTGTATAGTAAACTTTGGAGTTTCATCTGATCTATTTTTTGTGGTTGTTGTTTGGTAGGTTTTTTTCCTTTACAGATGTGGTTGGGGTACTAATTACCTGCTTCATGCAAAAATGTTACGGTTTTGTTTTCCTTATGCTGCATAAAACACTTTGAAGTTGTGAATGCAAGGTCTCAGAAAATGATTTTCCAAGGGATTTAGTGAACATGCTGCACAATGGAAGACAAGATTGGACCATTAACATTTGCTCATGGAGAATTTTTGGAGGACTCAGTTTTTAAAGTATGTCACTGAAGAATTTAAACTCTTTCTTATGATGTAAAAAATAGCTCAGCCATTGGAATGAAGAAGTTTAGTGGGGTAATGTTCCCGTTCTGATTTTTAAAAGAAACTCACATACCTCTGTTCCATTCCCTCATAGTTGACAGTGAATATTTTGGTGAGAGAGAACTGCTTCTCCCTTGTGCAGTGTGAGTCATTGCAGGTCCAGAGAAAAGGTGTTGAGATGCTGTTGTTATGTTAGCCAGGTGACTTGCTGTGAGCACTAGTGATTAACTGTTCCTTTTGATTTAAGTGCTTTACTGTTAGCTTGGCTCTTGGACATGCTCCTAACCTGTTCATTGCAATGCTGCCTTCTGCCCTGCTTGATCTTCCATCATCTCCATCAGCAGTTCTTGTGCTCCTGCTTTCTTCCCCTTCGTTTGTCCTTCCTCCTGTCTCTGCTGCTCCTTGCAGGGTGAACCTCCATGTTGTTGCCTGCATTCTCTGCTTAAGTTATTCTAAAAGTTTCACAATTCTACCCTCATGCTTTCTCTCTAGCAAGGTGAGACTTCCTGCCATCTGTCCAGCTCTGAACTGAAATTACTTTATGACACTAAGCAAGATAGCTTGTTTTTTCTTCTCTGTCTATAAAATTAAAACATTAATTAGTACTTCTGGAATGGGGAAGGGTAGGAGAGCAGTCACTAAAAACTTGATTCATATGCCTAAACATAATTAACTGGTACTGTTAAGTGCCATGGGGTATTGTGAGAACTCTTAGCTAATGTCCTGCTGGCTTTCATATGAGATTCTGTTGGGCCGTACCTGACAGTTTCACATGGATTTGTTGGTTTTTTGAGAGTTTTGAAAATATCAGTTGGGGCTGTCACCCATGTTTAGGCAGCAGAGTTGAAGCCTGCTGTTGTCTTTGACCAACTGCTTGAAACAAGCATAATGCTTCTGCACATGGAGGACTATTTGTTGATAGGGATCATTCCTGCACAGACACACTGTGTCACTTCTTCACTTCTTCCCTTTGGGGTGTGCTTTTGGCATGTGAGAGCTTTTTTTTTCCCTTTTTTTTTCTTTTTTTTTAATTTCTAAGCTGTGAACACTTCAAAACAGAAACTGGTCAGGACACCAGGAGCAAAAATTCCAGCTCCAGCTATAGGGAAAACCAATGTATTTTCTCTGAACAATGCTTTGATGTAGAAAACAAACTGTGAATTACTAAACTGAAACAAGCCACACAGGAAGTCAATCCACAGGATGATGTTAACAAAGATGGGGAAAAAATAGTCATCACTTAGGACTTATTATGTTACTCTAAACTATTTCAAATGATAAACCAATTATTTCCATTTGTTCTAACAGGTTTTGGAAGTTTGTTAAGGGATATCTGATCTCTGTCTTTTGCATTAGCGATGCAAGTCTGATACTGTTTGCAGGAGATGGGAAAAGTTACATAGAGAAATAAAGTAGCCTTATACAGAATAAAGATGAATGGGCCCCGGTGGAAACAATCCTATTCTGAATGGAATGTTTTAATTATGTTGTGATTTCCCTTCCCTCTTAACTGTGACATGAATAGAATCCATACCTCTCAGATAAGGAAAGTGTCCAGACAGGAGTATTATTGCCAGTAGTAATTCAGTCAGCCCATAGTAAAAAGAAGGCGACCAAGTCTGACAGTGTCCCCACTGGCTACTTGGCTAATTCAGCTTGCCTTTAAATGAGTAATTAAAAAGAATAAAAAAACCGCCTGAGAGTGATGCTGTTATGAGAGGGTAATAGGATGTGGGATTCTGGGAGATTCCCTGGAAATGTCAGAGCTGTTTTTGAGCCAGGAGAATCCTTCATCTGAATGTAAATAGATTTTTCCCAAGCTGCTCTTCAGTATGTCATTTGAGCAGTTAGTACCAGTGTAGAAGTGAGTGCACTGAATTTCTGCAGTGTCTATTCTTAGTTCTCTACCTTGTGAGAAACACAGATGCCTTCAGAAATTGATGCCTTTTATTGTGAGTTATGAGAACTAAATCTTGGCTGAGAAGGTACCAGTAAAGGTGTCTCTTTTGACTACACAGAGAGGAAACTAATCTGAATAGTTTAAATTTGATCTCTGATTTTTAGATTGATAAAAGATGAGGTGAATACTTCTGTAAGATTTAAAAAATAGGGTAAGATCTTTGACAGATACAGAAACCCCATAGAAATTAAAGGAATCACCAGAAAACTGTGTGAACTTCTACCTGGTATGAGATGGTTAATGCCTAAAAGCACATGAATCCAAAATACTTTTTACATAGCTGTGACTGAAGTAGTTTTCGTTATAGTTCCTTTCATTTTTCTGAGCAGAGCTCTCATACCTGATTAACTGTGTCCAGCTTTTGAACTAATTTTATTTTTAAGAGACTCTACAGAACAATTTTAATAACCTGTTAGATTAGAGAGTCAAGAGGGTTCATCAGAGACTTTGGCCAGCAGCTGAAACCTTTTATACCAGTAACTGTAGCTTTATTTTAAAGGAGCATGTGTAGGAAAAGCTTAGGCCTTTGGTCCACAATGAACTTCATGTTTGTATAGGCATTTTGAACTGCAGTTTTTATTATAGGGTAGGGTCTATAGGATACTTTGAGAGTTATTTTCAGTGCAGGTGTGACACTATGAAAGTTACCATGCAAAGCTCAGAGCTACATGGCAGAAAAACACACAAGGGTTTGGATAAAAGATAAATGACACCACTGTGAGAGATTTAGATGGTGCTCAAGAAAATAGGTGTATGAATCCTTGGGGAATGTTTAGGAAGATTGGATTACAGTAGAATGTGCTAAACCATGAATTTTTTTATTTTGAAAATTGTACCTATAGCATTTAGTTTAAATGAAGTAGGTAATGCAGTTGATCTACATCGATTAGAGTACCAAGAAGAAAGTAATGGTGTTTTCTCTCAGAATTGAGATAGAAACCTGATACCATATATATCTAAAATAGGACAGAAGTGTTACACAATCTGCTCTGACAAGTATGTTGTCTTGTGGTGGAAAAGGAACTGACTGTTGTTGACCTAATGAAACATACAGTCCCACTATGCTGTCTTATACACATATAAACAGCACCTTCAAGAGAACTGTATATTTACAAACAAAGCTAATGGAGTAACATGTAATGGACTAATGTGTTCATAATGACAGTGTTTGAGTAAATATAAACATTTACTGCTGACTTGCTTGATTGTCTGTAATTTTGGTTCATAGTCGTATGACAAACTTTAAATAGTTTCAAGTTCAATTCATGAAGGTTCCAGTTTTCATTTAACCTTGCAGTTTCAAATGGAAGGAGGGTAAAGAAGGATACTATGGTGACTCCTTTTTTTTCTGTCTTAACATGTGAAGTTGAGTCTGTCTTTAAGAGTGAAACTCAGCAAAATCAAAGTGTTGTGCTGGTGAGAAAAGAAAGCAGATTATAGAACTGTCCACATCAAACACTGACACAGTTCATCCAAACTTTTTGTTTAGATGTGCGATTTTGAGTACAGGTAATTTCTATTATTTTTTAAGAATTTTTGGTGTGAATTGATTCAGACAGGTATTTTTACATATTTCAGTAGCAGCAAGCAGCAATATCTTCCACTAGTATTTTCTTCTCATTCAGTATTGTGGTTTTTGGCCTCCCACATTTGATTGAAAACTGAAGATAGCTCAGTTTCAGGCCAGACTCAGAAACAAGTTCAAATGAGTCTAGGAGGAACTGTAAATCAATACAATGGAATCTTTTTTCCATTCCTCTAAAAACGTGTTCTGTACCAGTTTTAGCCCTGCCTAATGTTATGCTTCCTGAACCCTATAGTTGCTGTGTTGGATCTCCAGCCCTGGAAGAAGTAATGTCATGACAATGTTCAGTCTTATTTCAAAAGTCTGTTGAGAGTTGTATTTCAGAAGCACAATTTTATTTAGCCTGAAAGTCATACTGTAGCCTATTTCCTTGGTTGAGACAGGCAAGAAAGCCTTAAAAGATATTTTTTCTGCATCTCTCTCTCAATGGAGGCGCTTAGAGCTGTTTGGGTTTGTGTAACTCCTAGTCTTCCTTCTCTTAGGGTAAACCTGCTGTTTGAAGAGTTAGCAAACTGATTTAGTAGTTTCAGAGCTAATCTGTACCTTCTGCCACTTACTCAAAGTCTCTAAATGGCTGGGATGACAATTTACATGCAGAAAGACTCCTTCCATGCAGAAGGAGATTTTAGCAATACTTGCACTGTGTTGTTCCTTTTGCATAGGTAGCAATTGTTTTCACTGCAGTTTCAAAAATCCTGCCATCAGTTTCATTATTATGACCTTTAGGATGATGTGAATTTATTTATTTTTCATATCAGTATCATTGCTAAAAGTAAGTGAGAAGAAGAACAATTGGTTTTGATTTTTTGTTTTCTTTTATTTTTCCCCTGCAGCACTGAAGAAGTGTTCCTGCTAACTCTCCATGTTTTCAGTTTTAGATCAATTATGCTCCTTTGGGGTAGTTTGTTATGCTTTCCAGATGGTATTGTGACAAAGTTTGTTTTCCATTAGATGCTGATTTGAGGGCAGCAGATATATTACATTGAGAAACAGAAGTTTCACTTGGTGAAACTGATGATAAAGCACTTTGTGCACTGCCTCACTTAAACTGATTTGTATTTGGCTTTGCTTATTTTTTTTTGCTTGTTTTGAAATGTGAATGTATGTATTTTAAAATGTTACCCATTCACACATAATGTAGTGCCAAGGTCATGACAATTTCATAATTGTCCCTACTAAGAGCATTCTTCTTCACTATGAACCTTGTGCCATAAAAAAATAGATGAGGGAAGTACACAAGCACACTCAAAATAATCTAATTAATATTCTTCCTAGTAAATCTAAAAGATATGCATTACTGGTGCAGTGAGAGTTAGAAAAAAGTTACCACTTACTGAAAATATCCTGGGTATTACAAACAGTTAAAAATCTTCATTGATTTTTAGATGTGTGAAAATGAGCTTTCACATCTTACTTCTGAACTGCAAAAAAACCCTATAGATACAGATGTAAAGAAGATACATTTTCATATATCAGCACAGAGCACATGAAGTTTCTTTCAAGAGATTATGACAGTGTCTTGAAAAGATCATAACACATTAAAGTGGGACTTAAGTAGGCCAGAGATTTCTGTTCATACAAAAGATGTGAGAAAGTATATATCTACTGAGCTGAATAAACCTATTGCTGCTGGCTAGATTCTGCTGGCTTAGTTATAAACCTTCCACCTGTACTTGCTAGTTTCTGTAAGCTACTGAAATTCAAAGGGATGTATGTGCTTACCTTTTATTGCTTTTGCTAAGGATATTGTAACTGAAAAATATCCTAACACAATGAATTATGCTACGTTTGCAGTTCCATGCCTGAAGCAACTTCATTTTTACATTATGGAAACCAATGATTTTGAGTGTAACGATGAAAATATTAAGATGGGTGAACAACTTTAATTTAAACAAGTGAATTACCATTGTGCATTTCCCCCTTCCCCACCTTGCTTCCTGTGTGCCAGCAAGCTTCTTAAAATGGTATATGGACATTGAAAGAATCACTTAATTAAAATTCGGTGGAGATCTCTGGTAGGTACTGCTAAACTTGCTTTCCCTGTTCTCTTTTGTTGTATGTGAATTCTCCTTTTCTTTTCTTCTCATTTATTTAAATGCCATCTGCTTGTGTATTTAAACCACAACATTTCCAGATTCAGGATCAGTTCTGTGAAGATTGGGATTTCTGTCGGTCTCTCTGATTCTTATCAGTAACAGTTCTAACAAAGCTGTCCTCGTGAAGATGTATATTTGTCATGGTGATAGCACACTTCAGGAAGTGTATTAAGCTAAAACAACTCCCACTGTTCAAGTAAAAAATATGTTCCTTGTCATATGCTACTGCTCACTGAAATTAAACTTAGGCAACATTTTAGTGTAGAAAAATCCAGTTGCTTTTTCTTCTTGGAGTGTTTGGTGCTGCTGCATGTTGTTCTGCTTTTGTAAGTTACTGGGCAGTTGAATCCTGAAGTGGTGGGAGTGGGAGAGAAGGGAACAGGTGCACAAAAGAACTTAGAAATGTATTCTGGAGACTCTTGTCATAGGTTTCTGCAGCTTTTGCTGTCTCTCTAGGGGGCTTAGATAAACATTTAATCTCCAAATAGTCCCTGAGTTTGTGCCGTTACAATTGATCCTGAGCTCTGCAACAATAGGGAACTTCTCAGTGGAATGGATCATGCCAGAAGAGGTCCCAATATGTATTTTGTTCAGCAGGGGCTGTGGTCTATCACCACCACTATGACGCTAGGTTTCCTTTTGAAGTCATGTTGTAAAAGCACAGGTAATTTGACAGAACTTTAATTACATGTAGCCCTTTATGATGTGACTCCCAAACAGTAACAGAGGTGAGTGGTTGAATTCCTCATAGTAAATTATGTGAGATGTTTCCATGGCTGTTATACTACCTAAGCACTTTGTAATCGCTGTTTACATGTAATGTATTTGCAAATGGAGAAACACCCTGGTTCTGTTGTCCTATTTAGATGCTCAGCTGAAAGCTGAAGAGTGCTAAAAGGTGAGGGCAGGCAGATGTTTTGCTGGGTAGATGTGTGTAAAATGTTGAGTTGTCAGATAGAGTTTGAGTATGCATAGAGGCAGTTAGCAGCTGGAACTTGCTTCCTTTCATGGTTAAGTATTGATGATTCATGTGAGGGATGTACAAGTGACTGTAATATTTCCTGCTTTAAGGTTGGTCTGAGAGGTGTTCTTCCTAGGGTGCTGATTCTCAGGTGTGGAAATATATAAAGCTTCACAAAACTGTCAGCCATAACTTAGGTACATAGGAAAATGCATTACATGTCTTTTCACTGGTAATGTAAAAATTAGTTCCTAGGCATCTTCTCTCCATGTTCTTGAAATGTTTAAAGCTTTGCTTCCTCTCTTAAGGTAATCACAGACAACTGAATTTTAAGAAGAAGGAGGCTGTTACTCAATAACAAACAGATGCATTAGAAATGCAGTTTTATGCTTCATGCCATATCTCCAGGATTTTCTGAAACCATGCAGCAGTTTCCAAGTGATTAAAAGGGTCTCTGAATGGTACAAGTTACGTTTGATAACACAGTGATCTTATGTACCTCTTAATAAAACCTGCCAAAGAAAGAATGTTGCCAAGTGATACTGAAGGATATTTGAAATTGCTTTTAGTCATTCAGAGTAATAGTGAACAGACAGCTTTCTGTAATGCTTATATTGTATTTGGGGACAGCTGGATGGAAGTCCAGCCCAGAAAAATTCACTGTTTTATCTTTGTCAGTCTGTTTCTTGGGGAAAAAAATAAAAAAAAGCTTGCTCTTTGCAATCAAAATACAATTGCTTTGTGACAGCTTTGATATGGAATATAAAATGGTCAAATCTAAGTACGCAGCTGAAGGATAATTTAATGTTTCAATAGTGAAGTGCAGAAAAATAACACTACCAGTGAGTAAAATGTAATTTTAAACATTAAAAACAAATCTTCCTGCAAGTAGTTCTGACCTCTTGAAATTTTACATATGCTTGTCTGTGAATGTTCCTTTAATATTAATCTGTCTGTCCAACCATATATCCTGGTTGTACTTTATGATGGCAGGCCTATAAAGACTGTAAGAACACGTATCTGTAGATAAAATTTCAGTCAGCAGATGCCAAACTTTTATGGAGGCTCTCCCAAACTATAGTTCCCACCTTTCTGCTGTCATATCTAACAGGTGTAAGTGTGATCATGGAACCAAGAAGTGTGCACCCTGCGGTACGGAATGTGCGAGCAGACAGTATTACAAGCCTGTGATGATTTTGGAAATACGGATAACGAGAAGATTGGGTGTGCTGGTTTTTGCTGGTGTAGAGTTAATTTTCTTTTAGAGGCTGGTGTGGGGCTGTGTTTTATGCATGTGCTGAGCACTGTTCAGAAGACAGGGATGTTTGTGTTATTGCTGGGCAGGGCTTTCTCAGAGCCAAAGCCTTTGCTGCTTTTCGTGGTGCCGCATTGGTGAAGGGACTGGGGGTGCCTGGTAAGCTGGGAGGAGACACACCCAGAACATGTCACTCAAACTGACCAAATGGGTATTCCAGACCATCTGATATCATGCTCAGTTATATAAAATGGGAGGAAGAAGGGGGAAGGAGGTGACATTCAGAGTGATGGTGTTTGTCATCCCAAGTCCTGATGGGGCTCTCCTGGAGATGGCTGAACACCTGCCTGCCCATGGGAAGTGATGAGTTCATTCCTTGTTGTGCTTTGCTTGCATGCACAGCTTCTGCTTTCCCTGTTAAACTGTCTTTATCTCAAGTTTTCTGTCTTTATCTCACACAAGTTTTCCAGCTTTTATTTTCCTGATTCTCTCCCTGATACCACTGGTGGGGGAGTGAGCTACTCTGTGGTGCTTGGCTGTTGCTTGGGGTTAAACCACGACATTGTGGTTTCAGGCTCTTCTGTGTGGGTCCCATGGAGAAGATGGGTCCTGTTCACTGGTTATGAACTACTTGTACCTCATTTCAGAAGTCTCTTGACCTTTTTCTAGTTGCCTCCTCCACTTGCAAATTATCACTGCAGTTCTTTTTCATCAGATCCTAGAAAGATCAGGCAAGCAGACTGTCCTACATGCAGTTTTATAAGACATTGGCTTCAGTGGTGTAAAGTAGTTTTCTTCCCTTTGATGTTTTTGGAGGTTATTTTTAACCAGCTCTTTCCAGAGAAGTGTTTTTCAGGCTGGTACCACAGTTCAGTTGCACTGCTGAGAAGCTGCTGCTGGCTGGACTATCTGGAACTTCTTAAGTCAGGTGTGCTGCAAGTATGCATGAAACTATAATCCTGGAAGATTATAGTCACAGGTGGTACAGCAGCATAAAGCTTTGTGTAATTCCAAAGTAGCTTGTAACATTCTAGTGTATGTTGTGTGTTTTATCAAAATCTGGGACCTCAGCATCAGAGAGCCCCTGATTGCGGTCAGCAAAATAAAAGTGGCAGAGTCAGCCCACCTAGAGAGAATGAACTGTCTTTACCACTAGCAGCTCATTTCCATTACTCAAGTAGTCTGTAAGTAAAAGTTGACAGACAGAGAAGCTGTAAAATTGTTTCCCTTCAATATTCATATTTAGGAAGAGGGCTTCTATAGAGAGGTAATAAGACTAGAGATAATATAAATGTCTTTCTTCGTATCAAAACTTTTGACTTGACAAGCAAGCTGTTTTATATTTTCAAAGGTAATTCCATGCAGAATTAGTCTTTTGACAACATATTCTTTGATCTGTTAGACTGGTGAGCTTCACTGAAACTAATTTTAATACTCCCAGCTGGGAATTTGCCTTCACTGCACATCCAGGATCAAGGCATTTTGACCTAGGGATTATGAACAAGTCCATGTGGCACAGTGTTATTCCATCTTTGTGTGAAGATGGAAAATTCCTGATAATGTTGCTGTTGGTTCATGGTACTAAAATGCAGAACCACTCAGGTATATTTAAAAGCATTTTTGAATGTCTTTATCCATCTATCATCACCTACAAGGGATAATGTGTTTCTTCAAGTTGCTAAAACCTCATTTGTGATGCAGATCTATATAGAACTGGATTTAGATAAACACCCACATGTGGGTGGGGTCTCTTCAGTAAGACATCTTTCCTTTATCCTAGTACTCTAGCATCTTGTTCATCCTTAAACTAAGCATGCTAGTGAAAGATATGTCATAGAAAGGTAGTACATTTTCATTTGTTGGTGTTGTTCCCTCAATTGTTGTTTAAAATTTTTTTGTCAGTAGCTCTGTGTCTCATGCTCTGATGGAGAAATTGCATGAGTGCATTCATGTCATACACATACACAGTTCCTTTTTTTCCAATGGCTAACACTTTTTAGAGGTCTGTATAGAGCACCTCAGTAAAAGAAAGGCATCTTCATCCTCTCACAGATCTGTTACAGGAGGCACATTCTCAAAAGCATAGGCCATGTCACATTTCTTTCTTTGTTTTATTGCATAAATAGGTTGCATTTTTTGTATAATCCATATTACAAAGTTGCACCTGTAAAGATTCTTTCTTTCTTGTCTTAGCAGATTTAGTGAAAAATGGAACAGCAGATGCACACATTGGATTTTATAATAAAGAAATATTAGAACCTTGGCTTACACTTTTCTTTACGTTGATCACTGAGTTTTACTTCAAAATCTAATAATAATCTTTTTTTCATTTTTGCTGTCTTGGGGAGGATTGACTGTATAGACTGAGTGCTGAGTATCATTATTATAGTGCTAATTGCCTTAGTTATCCTTTTCTGGTCTTTCTATGTGTACCATTTTAGGATGGCAGTGGCCTCTGAGTCAAACTGTTTTCTCACTTGTACGTTACACTTCTCTGTGGTGTATTGTGCTTTCCACACTCAGTTAGCAGGAAGCTGAAGCTGGATCCTGTACCTGATTGTTTAAAACTACCATCTGAGATTTACTTCAGGTTTAAAAATTACATGTGGTCAAAATATAATGAAATTTTAATGGATTTTAGCAGCATACTAAGATTTGTATTCTTTAGAAAGAATTTTTTCTGTAGCAGTTAAAATAGAAATGAAAAAAGATTTTTCCCCTTCCTTTATTTATCTCACCTGAAGTCACACTTTATGACATTTGGGATTATGGATTTACTTGGACTTTATCTCAGAAGTTTGGTTTGCGAGGTGGACTGGACACTTGAACCTGCACATACTAGCTTCTCTACACTACTGTGTTAACTTCTGCATCCCTGCCAATGTGATTGTGAAGGCAGTATAGTTGTAGTACTTAACAGCATATAAATAACCTTTTGTTTACCTGCTCTGCTCTTGACATTATTTTTATGTCCACTGGAGCTGTTCTAACATTGAACCCATCTTTCCATCTTTAAACTCTATTACAGCAATCTTTGCTTGACATCTTCCTTTCATGTTTTTATACATTGTGATGAGCACTGAGATGGGGAATCCCAGGTGCTATTAGAGTAGAAATTCAGTATGTGGTTGGAGAGCTGCCAGGAGCTGGGATGAGTTGCAGATTTGAGAATCAATATGAACTGCCTGATTTTACATGTGGGCTACCAACGGGTTGTCCTTGGTACTCAGTATGCATATGTGATTTGTGTTCTGAACAGGATGGCACCAAAATACGTGCTTTAGGTTGAAGATGATTTCAGACATAAAGATAATGTTCTGTATGCTTGATCTTAAAAGGTGATGCCTCATTTAAGCCTTGAGTTTATCATAAATGTGATTTAGAATGCTTTTAGTCAAGACATTTTATTCAATTGGATCAGACTTTATTGTCTTCCTTTATGCTTCTTTTAGATGTTGATGTAATTAACAAAAGTTAATTTATTTTCCTTTCTTATTTACTGTCCAAAGCAAAAATATAGTACAATTTTAGATGAGATTGTGGAGCTTTTGTAGGCTTTATTTATGTAGACAAAAAACTTTTTAAAACAAGAGTTTTGAATATACAATTAAGTAATAGTGTATGATCAGTGCACATGGGCTTGTGCTTAAATTTCCCATTACTGCATACAAAAACTAACTAAAACATATTGAGATGAGAGTACTTAAATTTTTTTTTGTTCTCATCACTATTGATTAATGTACGATGCTACTAATAGCACACTTGTGTATTGTGAGCTGCCTCAGCTAGGCTGTAATCCCATCAGCTGTCATCAATCAAACACGGCCAGGCATGACCAGGGTTTGTATGGAGGCTGTCTTGTTGGGATACAGTCTTTTAATTAATTGATGTTCTGCTTCTGACCAAGTCAATTCTTCTTTTGCAATAGGATGAAATAAACCCAAAGAAATCCTTCACCATGTCAGTGCCTTGAAATAGTTGCCTATTTGGTGAAGTATAAATATGGATAGTTATATTTGGTGAAATTTCTCCATAGTGTAAATTGTGTTTGTGTGTCAATAATTCTCCCACAACTAAAACCTCATTAATCAAAACCACTTCAGAATAGTAAGTGAAGTGATTAAGTCAACATTGAAGTGCTATAAAATCTGTCATCACTTATCATCCAACCTAAATTCTATAGTTCAGATAAAATATAATTTGTAGTCTTACTTTTTTTTCAATGAAATATTATCAGATACCCCGAATTTCTGTATGCTGTCTCTTGAATATATATAGCATAGCATATGAAATGAAAGTCTTGTGTTGTATTATAAATGTCAGAATAAATTAATGCTATATATATTTTCATATGATGGTGAGTAGGGCTGGAAGAATATGTTTGTGACCAGAAATATTTGACATTATGAAGTACAATGGCTATGAGGTTGCCAGTTTTATCAGGGCTTGAAAATTAGATTTATAAAAAGATTACCAGTGTTGCTAAAGGGATTTTCTGGAATAGGCAATATAAGGGTGTAGAGTGATACCCAAACATGTTAAAAATATAAAAACTGAATAATAGTTGGAAAAAAATTATTGTATTTTGTGGTTAAAAATAATGCTAATGATTTTTGTTTCTCAAATAGCAGTAGACATTTGTGGAAGAAAGGTGGTTTTAAAATGTATCCAGTGTTTTAGGCCAGTTAACTCGCATGCTCTCAATGGACATAGAAAATAGGGGTGTTTTTCAGTAAGAACGTAATAGAAGAGGAAGAATTGTGCAGCCCTGTAGATTCAAATGAATAATTTGTCATTGGAGATTTCAATCCAGGAGCTATTTTAACAAGTCATTTATGAATTTAAGTATATGATTAGTTTTTGCTGACTCAAACCTAACGTGTTTAAGTACCTCATTTCCTTGAACTTTAAAATATATAATGGGGAGATGCTAACAGCTGATTTGTATCTGCAGTGGTATTAAACGTACAGAATGTTTGGGAGTTAACAGATGTCAATATCAATGTGCTTACAGAAGAAATGTTTAAGATTCATATAATAAAATATAAATGAAGAAAAAGTTGAACTAGATGCAATACATATTTTTACTTGCAAGAGACTTTCCTTTTGAACAAACATGTAAACTGACCTTTTCAGCATTGACTGTGCTGAGTT
This sequence comes from Irena cyanogastra, assembly GCA_013397155.1. Taxonomy (NCBI): domain Eukaryota; kingdom Metazoa; phylum Chordata; class Aves; order Passeriformes; family Irenidae; genus Irena; species Irena cyanogastra. The sequence continues at coordinate 269,039 of VWZV01015164.1, forward strand.
TTATGATTCATAAGAATGGAAAAAAACCTCAGGTGGTAAGTAATGGTTTGCAATTGGCTACAATAAGCTTTCATGGGAAAAATATGACCAGTACTTGGGACAAATTTTCCAACACCTTTTTTTTGATACCTGCTTGCAGAAGAAACCATTTTTCAAATTCCTTCAATGGGAAAGAAGAATTTTGTGGAATATTTCAGTTAATGGAAGGTGCTTCAGACAAAGTTTGCTTTCATTTGTGTTTGATGGGATTTTTGATATGGATTTATAGTCCTAGATTTTTTGATTGTAAGTAATCCTTTCCTCTCAAATTTGTAGCTGATTTCCTGCATTGCTTGCATGACAAGTAAACTGCAAATTATATTAAAGTGCATGTACAGTTCATAAGAAAGTGTTCTTCTAATTGATATATCATAGTGTTAGATTTCCAGAAGCACTAATATTTGTGCTGGCACATGGTACAACTGGTTGGGGTCACCTTCTCACCCATCATCTGCCTGAGGAACTGTGGCTCTTTTGGACAGCACTTCAGTGCAGTATGTCTCTATACAACACTGCATCAGGATTTTCCCATCCTGGAAATACAAATATCAGTAGCAAGAGCAAGAGAGCAGTAACCCTTTTCATCATCACTTGGGTTTCCTAGAAATTACTGCCTTAAGGACCAAATCTTAGGTTACTCAAATATAAATTCAAATTAAAGAAAAGATCAGTTTGCTTTCCACAGTAACTCTTCACTTGTGCTTTTGAATCCATGGTCTCTTTTTGTGGCAACAAAACTGGGAAGCCTTCCTTGTTGGATCCTGTCAGACTTTATTTTGGGTTGTAATTATACCATACATTGACAGCTGCCAGGAAAGCCTGGATTATGAAGGAGCTCTGCCTGTTACTGCTCATTCACGCTTTCCCCACACATGGGCCATTAAAATGGTTATTGTGTATTGCTCTCAATCAGCTTGTTGAAATGACTCAGGTAAAAATAAGCTGCTAGGGAAGATTCTCCTGGACCCTGGGATCTTTTAAAAAAATACATGAAAGGAGAAGGCACTTTACATCTAATAATTAATACCCACCCGTCCCAGTATCTTGTGTATTAATATGAGGGAATATCTCATGAAAGAGTGCCCAGAATCACTTACTCAAAATGCAAAAGCAATGGAAAGAAGTCAGTATTTCTCTAAACTGGATTTATATTAATTGTGTTGTTCTTTTTCAGACCCTTTTCTAAGAGTCAGATTTTTCCTGTGATTTGTTTGTTTTCTTTTGCTTTCTGCCAACAAGCTGATATTTTACTAGCTTTCAAATGTTTTTCTATGTATTCTTGTAATTTGTGTGCAAATGCGTAAGTAGTTTGAGTAGCTAAGAATTTCTTTTTGCCTTTGGAAATGAGGCTGAATAGAATCAGTTTCAGTATCTCTGGGATCATATTAAAGTAGCTGGACAGGTGAAGGGGCAGATTGTGATTGCTGCTTAAAAGTTGTTCATCGGGTAAGAATTACTCTACCTCTGTTTTTGTTTCCTCTCTTCTTCTGAGATCTTTTGTCAAGCTCATGCTGACAAGACAGCAGTGAAAAAAGTTATTGAGAAGAACACGGCTGTCGTCCCTTGAAGAACAAGTATAGGAGGCCCTGTACACTGTCATTTTAAGATGCTATAAGCCAAGTAAATTGTGTAAAAAGAGACAGAATCATTTGCATTGACTTTTTACTGGCTGACAAAGCAAATTGTCTTTTCTATCATGTTGTGGACAATTTACATTATTTGTTAAATGATTTCTAGAGTAGAATAAAAGTATCTGGAGGAAATAATCACAGAGAAAAGCCCAAGGGATAATCTTCAGATACAGCAAAATAATTGGAGCTTTAGCTATACAGGTTGTTTGAAGCATAATTCCATGCCCAGAGGAGCCAATGGGAGAAACCTGAAATGGTTTCCACAGATATTGATTCAAAGCTTTGAGCTGGCAGAAGCAGCAAGCCTGTTTCTTGCCCCTCATTTCTTGCCCCTCTTCTCTATGCAAAGAGTTACATTGTGCTTTTATCAAGCAATTTTATAAACTCAGAATTTCTTCACAAGCTCTAATCCATCTCCTAATTCTAGGCTTTGGACCAAAGGATGTTCTCTGACCTTTCTTGCTTTCTTTCATGGCTAGAAACAATCTTTATTGCAAGGAAAGACTACATAAATCCCTAGAAAGAAGCTGTCTTATAGAGCTTGTTTCCTCTTGTGTCAAAACCATGGGGCAAGATTCTCAAGACAGCAGAATCTCTGGGCAATAGCAGGATCAATATATGTCTTTTTCTGAGAGTAGATCCATGCTCTGGATGGTGGATGGGCATCCTAAACCAGTGATGTTGTTCATGTGAAGGAGGTTTATTGCACCTTTGTGTCTTAGATAGGCTTGCAGCATTGCAAAAGTGAGGTGCCTGGTGGGCTACTCAGAGAGGGACTAGTATTTTGCTTTAAATGTTGTTAAAGACAGGGTTTGAAATGTGGGGAGACCATATAGCACATGGCAGAAAGCTTCTTCAAATTTCACTGAATCCCTAAAAATCTGACTCCAGATTTAAGTTTGTAGATTGGTAGCTGTGAATTTGTATTCCCTTCTGGACTGGAGAAGAAGCTTGCAGATTTCTACATGGCCTATAAGTAAATACATAGAAATTTGTCTGCAGCATAGATCTTCTGCTGATCATGTCAAGTTGTTGTGTTGCAAACAGGCAAGGCTCTCCTCGCTGCTTCAAGGCAAGGGGGCTGGGTTTCTGTAGGAGACTGTCAGCAAGGCTTTGCCCGGTTTCAGATAGATAAACCACTACATTTTCTTTCATGGCATCACTACTTTTTCTTTCATGGCATCACCTGCATGTTCTGGCTACTGGCTGACCTGAGGAAATGAGGACAAAAATGACATGATTATTTGGTAGCCTTTTGTATTTCTTGAACTGTGGCAGACAAAGCCGATGACATCACTGCTGGTGTTGCTCAGTTATCTCAGTCATTAGTGAATCAGCATTTCTAGAAGGAGATTTTTTGGTCAAATGTTGTGTTACCTGGGGAAGTGCTGAGTGAGTGAATAAGTTCTTCCTCCTAGCTGACACTTCACTCTGAACACCGAGGAGTATGTTTCCTTCAGTGTGATGTCCTTTTGAAAGACAACAAAGAAAGGAATTGAAAAAAAGGCAAAAGTAGAGTTTACTTTGGCTTGATATTTCACTTATGTGGTGCTTGCATAAGCATCCCAAGCTCTCTCGGGGATGTGGGGACTTATTTTTTCTCCATCTTTGTGGTGGGAAATGTCAAGGGATTGAAACATGTTTTAGTCATATTTCTGCCTGCTTTCCATGTGTTCTTCCATAGCATACATGTGGTATATGTATGCTGGTTGATTTGTGGATCAGACTCTTCAGAATCCAAGCTGTTACTTTTTGTACTGTACCTTAAGAGAAACATACAGAACTGTTCTTTTGGTGTCAAGTTTCTGAAGAGGCTGAAAATGTCTTCAGTTAACTCTGGCTTGGCACACAAGTGGTAATGGCATCCTTCAAGTAAGTGACCAAGAAACAAGCACAGGCAAACAGAAATAATTACGTATCTCTGAGTGCCACTGGTTGCTTTTTCTTTCCCCAGTCTGGGATTTCTTCTAAAATGCTGTTGGACAACAGTCCCAGAAAGATAACTTGTACAATTGCTATAAATATTTTCACTGTAGTGAAAATGTCTTGTGGTGGGACCACCCTGAACAGGAGAAAATGCAGTGTTTGTTAGAGCCAAGTTAAGAGGATGCATCATGTAGTTGGGGACACAGCCTGGAAAGGGACCTTCTGAGTTGTTGCACCCAGTCCTTCTTCTGTGTTTGACAACCAGCTATATCAGCAACTCACCAAACTCCAGTTTAAATATGTCTAGAGTCTTCTGCTTCCCCAGAAGCATTACCAGAAAATGTTCTGAATTCAGAATTTCTTGAAAGAAGTGCATTACGTGAAGTCTGAATTCTGGTTGTGGTGGCCAAATGCTTCATTTTACACTACTTTTTGGAAGAAAATGAAAGCATTGATTTTAAAGTCTGCCATATAGAACATTAAATATACAGGATTTTGTTTCTTCCGAAGTAAATGTATCCTGATTTGGTAAAGGAAAGAGTGAGCTGTCTTTTAACAAATAGCTGTGTCCTTCTTGGAATTAATAGATTTCATTGGTCTATAAAGAGTATGCAGTAAGGAAAATGTGCAAGTAGGAAAGACTGAATCTAGATCTTAGGTGTAATTCATTGCTTTGAAAGAAAACATTTTGACTTTTTGTTATACCTTAGACCTGGAGCAGAAAGGAGAAACAAGTCAGAGAAAAAAGGCTCATTGTAATCAAGGGAAAGTCTGACAATTTAGGCATGATGTGGTAATCTGTTTCCTCTTAGGACCTCTAGCTACTTCACAAAACATGAAGGATGGAAAATCCGGATGCCCTGGGTTTGGCACTTACCTTAGATGCCACTACTGAGGTCCAGAAGTGTCAGTAACTGGATCATTTATGTTGTTTCTATTTTGTGGGTTACTATAATATGGCTATTATGTCTCTTTTTCAAGCTGTCACTTCTACATCTTTCCCAAATCCACTCGGTTTCTTTCTATTTCATGCATTGATAAGGGGCCATGCCTAGCTTTACTACAGACAGTTCTTTTCCAGAGCTCAGTCTTAGAAAATCCACATTGTTTCTGGGGAGGCAGATTAATTTGTAAAACCTGGTGTTTCAAATTCTCATCAAGCCCAGAACCTTGCAGGTCTTGTGAAAAGGAAGAGTCAGATGAATAAAAGCATTCATTTGCAGTAGATTATCTGGGACTTTCTGAGGTATGTAAACCCTCTTGCTCTAGCACATAATACTCCTGCTGATTGACAGGGATGGAAGGGCAGAAGGGAGAGAGGGGCTAACAAATGAGAAAAAGGATCAGGTTGTGCTGTAGGCTTTGTACAGCTCTTCATTCTCAGTGGTGCTACTTACTGAAGCATTTAGGTTAAATAAGATGCACAAGTTACACGGTTACCGGAGGGTATGAGAGATTGTATTTTCTAATTCTGGGTGCAAAGTCAGCTTAAGATATTTTTTAGGCTATCAATGTACCCTTCCAGACAGGATTAAGATCACTTCATCTCAAAATTGTTATCATTCCAAAGAGACTTGTTACCACCATAGTAGCTCTCAGTAAAAAGACCACGTTGCCTTTTGTGTGGGTCACACGTGCTCTTTGTACCTCTCTATAAAATAAGAGACTAATGTGTTTCAGTCAGTGTCAGGCTATGAATATGGAATAATTTAGTCTTCAGCAGAATGAGTCTTATGCCTTGTAGAAAATAACTAGTTCAAAGTTCACTTGTTGTCAGTCCAGGCACTGTTTGAGTGTCACCTCTCACATTAGCACTACCAAAGGAGGGTATGCTAATAAGATAGGTGAAGATACTAAATTTCTTCCTGCCTGGATTGATGCATACAAATAAGAGTTTTTCTGGCAGAAGATGTGGAAATGAAAGAGACCGAAAAGTGAAGAATTACGATTGCAGACCTGGGTCGTAGGAGAAAAAATGTGTCTTGTTATTTGGCCTTGTTTTTGGTCGGGGTGGGTGAAGGAGATAGGGTGAGAATAACAGTTCTTAGTTGACAAAACTAATTAAATGATAAATTGTGGTAGAAACATCTAAAGCTGGTTGAAGTTCAAAGTTCTTCCTTCTCTTCAAATTATCATACTTTTTTTTTAACTGCAGGCTGCTGTTTGTGTTTAGGACATGAGTATGTTTGCTTCACTTCAACTCAATTTAGGGCTGATTTAAAAATAACTAGTTCACTTCAACATGCTTCCTGTTGCTTGTAATGCTCCTTAAAAATGTAATATTGGAATACTGTATTAACTAAATATACTGCTTCCAAATTCAAGGGCATAAAAAGAAGCTACTTCTCCCCTTAAATGACATTGAATTTGATTCATTGATGTGGAGAAGTGTCCTCCAGTGATAATGAGGGAAAGTCTTTGCCATGTGGTTGGTAATGTGTGTTTAAGTGAACATCTGCACACCAGAGCATACAGAGTCATTGTCTGTGATTGCTGTGAGATACATACAAGAATAAGTGTAATATAATAGAAATGTGGCTGTGTAGGAGAGCGAGATAGAGCAAGACAGATCTGCAGTGCTGGAACAGAGGCGGAACTCATATTGTGGAATGCCCTAGGGACCCGATTGTATCAGTTTACATTTCCTAGGCCTGTTTTGCAGAGAAAACAACTGTTTTCTATTTTTTAAGCTGTAAACGGAAGTCTTTTTTCTTTGGCTTATGGATTAACATTGTTTACAAAGTACTCATGGGTTGCCTCGAGGTTGTTGCTGTGAGTTGAAAGCCACTGGCAATTTTGTTTGTTAGAGGAGGAAAGTGTTTAAGAGAGAAGAAAGAAGAAAGGAAGGGATAGAGGGAAAAATACAGGGTTTCCTAGGGGGTTATTTTAAAATGCTATCTCCTTGCTTTGCACCTGCTGAGAACTTAGAATTTAAGCTTGCCTGGGTTCCCTATGGCTACTTGCTGTCAGTGCCTGTTTTGGCAACCTCTGAACAAAAAGCATGAAATAGCTTTGATTCTCTTTTGTCTCCCCTCCTTCCCATCTGTTGCTTCACTCTGAATCATGAGGTGTGCCAGCCTCCTTGTGCTGGGAGTGAGATCAAGCACAGGCTCTTCTATAGATGCCGACAGTGTCCGAGACCCCTATAATTGGCATTATCTGCAGTGGCCCAGATATCAGCTGGGGATCAATGCAGACAGAGCATGGAGCAAATTCTTGGCGTCTTTGCAATGGTATGAACGAGTCTCTGAGAAAAGAAGCCTGGTCTTGCAAGCAAGGCAGTAAGAGCATTAGTGTTCTTTGAGGCTGGTACCTCTCTGAAATCAGTTTTAGGGTTAAAGTTACGCAATCAGTGCTATGTAATTTTTTCCAGCATATACCACTCTGGGACTAATGTCAGCTAAAGGCAAAAATGTATAGAAAAGGCTGGTGTATGTACACTTCAGACTGAAGGCAGAGAAAATATTTGATCTTTCATTTTTTATTAACTAACCCATTTTCCACCAAATCTGAGGTGGAACAGGTGTGGCCAGTTCAAGGATTCTGCCTTTCCTGGGAACAGTGCCAGGTATGAGTGACTTGAGAGTGTGGGAGATATGACATTTCCTTTGTTAGCTGCATACTCATGATTTTGAAGTGTGATTGTGAAATTCTTCCTGTAACACATGAATTTAAATGTTTTATTTAATTCTAACTGCCATTGTTGCAGAAGTGAAGGTTCCTGTCCTGGTTATAGGAGTATAGAAAGCTAGCTGATAGTCTACCTATTAAAAGTTTATAAAGCTATGTTATGTAAACACAGTTCTCCAAATTTGGCTGTATGTTTCAGTAATGAAGGCTGGTTTTGTCCTCTGTTGTAACATTTCATCCTGAATTTTCTTTGTAAAGTGGGCAAAAACATGCTTTTTTATTTTCTTGTTTTCAGGAGAAAAGGAGGTTAACAACAAAGAAAAGTGTATTTCAAAACATTGAAATGATTTGGATAAGAATTATACTGAGAGGTGGAATTTAAAATTAAAAATGTCTCTCTTTCTCCCGTCTTTCTAGTCTCCCCTATTTTTATCCAAAAGTGACTTTGAGAATACAAAATACACTATTAAGGATTTTTTTCACAGAGAGTTTATTAAAGAGAAGGATAAAACTGTAAATGAATTCATGCAGAACTACAGTTCATCAAGTCCTGCAAGGACTACTACCTCTGTTGCTCATTGAAAGTGGTAGGAGACTGGTTTGAAGTAGATAGAAGAAAATACTTTTTAAGAGTCTTTAGTGAAGTGCAGGAGAGAATTTTTGATTAATTTTCTCCAGTAAGGGATTGGATGGAAGTTGCCAGCTTTTTATCAGTTTCTGAAACTGATACTGTGGTTACTAAAAGTTCAATTTTTAGTATTTTCAGGCTATGCTAGCATCTTCTGTCACTGATGTTGCTGCTTCCTGGATGTTGAAATGTCACTTTTCGCATATTTGTTATCTCTGACTATAACTGCTGGATATACTTGTGAAATAAAAAGGAAATGAACAGCTCTTGCTGTTTCCAAGACTGTCATGGTAAAATAAATCATAAGCATAATTTGGGAAACTTGTCAGACTGTAATTAGGATTAGTTTTATTGAAGACTGTGTTGTGGTGGTTACTAAGCAAAAGATAGAACATAATTGATGACAGCCACTTCAAGTCACCTTGTATTATATGCCTTTTAACTGTTGATTTATTGGTGCAAAATTACAATGAGGTGGCAGTGTGTGCCAGTTCAGCATATTTGGGTGAGCCATTCTGTCACTTCAAACATATTTCCTATTGGCTGGCAGACACAGCTGTGCATCAAGTGGCAAGGGAAGATAGATGTAGCCTGGAACTGTGGAGAAGAATTCTGCTTCAGGTATGTTCTAAGTTGGTGTTTTTCCTGAGCGTTTTACTGCTTTACCGGCACTATCTTTGTTCATATACCTATACAGAACCTTGACATAGTCAAGAAAAAACACACTGCAGCAGATCTGCTCTTGTAGACACGTTCTGTTGCAAGCAAGAAAATCAGTGGTCCTGCTTCAGCTGAAGTAACAGACTCCTGCAAATTCAGTCAGTAGCATGCTGAAAACAACGTGGACCTGAACAGAGTATGAAGTCTAGGAAGTACCACGTTATTATAATTTTATGTCGACATCAGTGTTTTGCCTTCAACCTCAGATCTGATCACAGAGATATATAGGTGATATACTGTGCTGGTGGGAGAGGGAGGGATAGAAAATTACGAGATCTGCAAGAAAACAATTGGCCACCTTCAATTGCAGATGCCTACTTAATAGTCATTTAGTTCAGAGGAAACCACAAAATACATCCCAACTTCTTGCATCATCCTTAAAACCTTTAGTACAGAAGTTAAAAGCCTCAAAAGTTAGAAGGAAGGCAAGAGACCAAGAGGTCTAAATTTTCATTGTACTTGGAAATATGTTAAACAGAATTTCCTATGTGAGCTTGGTAAGCTGATCATGTATCACTGCTAGATATCATAGACTGGACCAGTGTAAGTAGGGACCTGTACCACTGTGACTGTGGGGAAAGTTTCTGGCATGTCAGTGTGAGGCACTAACGGGGTGTCAGAAAGGTAGAATTGCTGATTCTGCTTAAGAAAGGCTGGTAAAGAGATTATTTCTGGTCTTTGATTACATGCACCCAAAGAATTTCAAGGATTGATGACACAACTACTTTTCTTTCTTGAGGGTCACACGAGATTCAGTTCTCTTCAGTTTTTCTTTACTTCCTTCCAGCATTCAAACACAGAAAATTGCAAATGTACCTAAGGATGTAAAAGGCAGTAATCTAATATAGTCAGAAAGAAGATAAAGAATTTTGATCAGGAGGGAGGGAGACATCATTACAGTGCTAGGAGAGGAGACAAGTTACAAATATAATGAGCCAGAAGAGGTATGCTGAATTGACAGTGAGAGTTATGTGGAGGCCAGAATGCCTGGATTTTCACCAGGCCAAGTCATTACTGGGATTCATGTGCCTGGAGATGGGCTCTCTTAACTGTGATTTCAACAGTACTTTTGTGAATCAGATTGCATGCTGATGCAAGTCAATTCTCTGATATGGAAAAACACCTCAAGAGCTGCAATCTTTAGGAATGACACTTTGCTAATGCCAGAAGGACTGATACCCTATAGATTAAGTAGCAGAATTCTGTGATAACTTCTGTTATCACAGTTCCTTGTCTTTCTTCATTAGTTGCTAGAATATATTTCTATAATTATGCATTTCTCTGTATTGCATACAATTGCATAAAATTAATTCATTGTGTTTGGTCATTTGTTTTCAACTGAATCTTATTTTATTACAAAAAATCTTTTTTATTACAAAAATAAACTAAAATAGTTCAGTATTTTATAAAATATAGTTAATATAAAATGGTGAGAGAATGTCTGTGGAAAAAGCTGAGTGCCTAGAATGTTAAATACCAAATGGAAGGATGTGCTCTTCTAGAACTTAAAATGATGGTTGGGATTTTTCATCTTTTGTCTGATGCTTCTAAAGTTTTCCATTGGTTACTTCAAGTACTGAAGTTTGAAAGGACAGGTAATAATCTTGTACCTCATCACCTTGTCCAGCATAGTACTCCATTCACTGAAATTTGCATTGTCACTGCAACACTGAATCTTTACTTGTAAATGAAATAGCAGTTCCTTGTGCAGCATATAGCTGTGGCAAGAGAGAAAAGTTTTCAATAGAGATGTGTTTCATTTTTTCTTGGTGGCAGGATAGCTGGTATTCTTGAAGCCTCTAGTAATTTGTCTCTGTAGATGAGTGTCTTTGGTCATCACTGCCACACCTTCAAGCTGACATCAAGCTGAACTCCCAAGTCAACACAGACAGCAAGGAATGTATTGAATGGTGTACAAAAATGCAAAATACAGTACCATTCCTGTTATCTTTGAAGAAGAATGCACTGTACTTATTTTAAAGTTTTTGAAGCTTAAAAGGAAAAGAAATTGGGATTCGAATATCCATTAAGAACTAGTTACAACTGTGGATTTTTATTCCACCTAACCAGAGGAGGTTCAGCACCTTTGAAGGTGTTAAACAAAACCACCCTTGCTTGTTTTAGCTCTATTTGAAATGCAGAGGGGAAAAAAGTCAATGTTTACTAAAAGAGAGAAAACAAAACTGACTTAAGGAGTAAAAGATCTTGAGAAGTAGCAAAATACTAGCATGAAAAAGCAAACCAAATTGGCATCTTATAGAAATACCTGTAATGTGCCTTCCATCAAGTACAGTCATGAGATAAGGAGAAGATTCCTCTACTTTTATAATTGTTACTCTTTAATTTATACCAGTAGATTCTTAATGCTTGCACCAGAAAGAATCCCTCAGTTCTCCTTTGTTTTTCTTCAGCCTCATCTGCATCTCTCATTTGCATTCTCAGATGCCAGTAGAGCGCTAGACTTTGGTCTTTCACATACTTAATAATTTGCTTTAAACAAGTCCTTAGTTCTTTTGAATCTGTTTTACATTCCAACTGGAATGTGATTTATATTGTTGCAGCATTGAAAAAGGACCAGGAGCCACTTGTAAACACTGTTTCATTCAGGCTATTTTATAGCCTGTCTTTTAGGAAGACATGCCTTCAGTGTGAAGGAGAACTTGGTTCAAAGACTTCCTCATACTTTCAGTGCAGATGATTTGATGACTTGATATCCTGGCTTATTAGGTTCACTATAGAACAGCAGTGGTCCTCTGCATAATATTATTAAGATTTTTAAGGATGCTTCTAAGGTGTACAATGAATTAGCTGTGTACTCTGTATGGATAGGAGTCAGAACAAAATGACTTCCTAAATTCAGGGACAATTAGATTCTGATTCCATACTAGGCATTCTGTTGTGCCTTTCATTATACTGGAGATCTAGCAATTTATTCTCATTCTTCTAGTAGACATTACAATACTTGTTTTGTGCAAGTTACTCTTACATTTTCTGAAAAGAAAAGCCTGTATGCTCTGTCATGGTCTACATCAAACATTACTGATGCAGCAAAATCTTTAATTGGATTTTTACTTTTAAGAGGAATGATCAGAAATTGTTTTTTCTGTAAATAATAATGAAACAAGATGGTATGGGAAAATTATGATTCTAACAGAGGAAAGTCATCATAAAAGAAACATTTTAAAATGAGACCTGTATTATCTTAATGTAAATTATTCATCGGTTATCAAGTTTCAATGAGGTTTGTGAACCTAACTTTGTTATGGTTCTTTAATATAACTTTAATATGAATTTAATGTTTAAATCTGTGATGCAGAGAATGGAATTCTACTCAAGGAAACCATTCTGATTTCTGTATAATTGGAAAAGTTTGTGTATTCAGTGGGCTGGTAGTACTGAGAGCAGACATCTATCTCCATGACTTTGAAATGTCACGGTATAACATGGGGCATAAACAAGATTGTACTTGGACAAATAGTGCTATTTCAGGAGAAGAAGTGCTACATCTGTTTTGGTATCTTTCTTGTTGCCAGGGGCTGATCAGGAAGGTTCTCGGCTTCTGTACCTGACAGATGAAATTGATTGAACTGAATTTCTGTCTGCTTTATGTTCACTTTATTCAAACTTCTTTTTATGGCTTCTTTTGCTTGTTCAGTTTAACTGCTGTTTTTCCTTCAACATCTTTGATACTCATGTGGTCATTCAATTCTCCGTGTCACTGCATTTTGTGTATATAGTTTGCTCTCAAATACAACTGCACCATGTAAAGCTGTTTCACAGAATCATATAATTGTTAAGGTTGGAAAAAACCTTTAAGATCATCAAATTCAACTGTTAAATCACCACTGCTATGTTCACCGCTAAACTGTGTCCCCAAGTGTCACATCCATACGTTCTTTGAACACTTAATGGATGATAATGCCATCATTTCCCTGGGCAGCCTGTTCCAATGCCTGATTGCACTTGCAGAGAAGAATTTTTTCCTAATACCCAATCTAAACTTTCCCTGATGCAACTCAAGACCATTTCCTCTTGTCCTGGTGCATGTTACTTTGGAGAAGAGACCAATCCCCATCTGGTACAAACTCCTTCCAGGTAGTTGCAGAGAGGAGTGAGGTTTCTCTTGAGTCTGCTTTATTATTTCAGAGTAAACAATCTTAGCTCCCTCAGCTGCCTCTCATCAGACTTGTGCTCCTGACCCTTCCCCAGCTCCATAGGCCTTCCCTAGACACACTCCAGCACTTCAGTGTCCTTTTTGTAGTGATGAGCCCAAAACTGGAGCACACAACTCGAGGTGTAGCCCCACCAGTCCTGAGTACAAGGGGCCAATCCCTGCCTTGGTCCTGGTGGCCTCACTATTGCTGATACAGGCCAGGATCGCATTGGCCTTCTTGGCCACCCAGGCACACACTGGCTCATGTTCAGCTGCTGTCAACCAGCACCCCCAGATCCCATTCTGTCCAGTTTCCAGCCACTCCACCCCAAGCCTGTAGCATTGTGTGGGGTTATTGTGCCCCAGGTGTCCGGCATGGCATTTGGCCTTGTTCAGTCTCATACTGTTGGCCATGGCACATCGATCCAGCCTGTCCAAATCTCTCTGCAGAGCCTTCCTGTCCTCCTGCAGATCAACACTCCCAGCCAATTTGGTCTCGTCTGTGAACTTACTGAGGGTGCACTAGATCCTCTTGTCTGGGTTGTCAGTGAAGATATTAAACGGAGCTGGCCCAAATACTGAGTGCTGTGAAACACCACTGGTGACTGACCATTGGCTGAATGTATCTCCGTTCACCACCACTCCTTGAGCTTGGCCATCCAGCCGTTTTTTTATGCAGTGAACAGCACATCCATGCAAGCCATGAGCAGTCAGCTGGTCCAGCTGAGTGCTGCGAGGAATGCAGTCAAATGCAGTCAAAGGCTTTACTGATGTCCATGTAGAAAATATCCACAGCCTTTCCCTCATCTGCTATGTAAGTCGCCTTGTAAAAGGAGATCAAGTTAGTCCTGCCCTTCAGTGATTTTCACATTACAGTTTTCTCAAGGCACTATTAATTTCCAGAGTTCTTGAAGACTTCTTTGCAGCCATTCTGGCTACTTAAAGTTCTAAAAGGCAGAGTATATTAATATCTAGGGTGTTAGCATCTCTAATAACTAAATAATTTGCTAAAGTGATTTATTTTAGTATCTCATGAGCCTTCAGCTCATTCAGTTATTACCTGAGCGGTAGATGGGCTTTTCCACAGTTTCTTCTAGTTCTGTGTGTTGAAGATAACACAAAACCTTACTGGAATAAGCCTGAGGAACTGCAGATGTGTCCTAGTAAGGTGTGTTCACTTGCTCCCTCTTTATCCTCTCAGAATGTTTCTCCTGTTTTTATTCACAGTCCCTGTGACAACATTTCCTCAGCTTCTCAGCCCTTACTTGCTGTTTGTCTCAGGCAAACTTTTCATTTCTTTGTCTTGTTTCTCATTTTGTGTTTCTCACCCATTTCAACTTTATCTCTCAAGCCTTCTGGTGATATTTTTCAGCTTTTCCCCACTGTCTTTTCTGGTACTCTCAGACAGGATCTTTCAGTTCCTTCAGCATCATATCTTCATTTTTTTCAGAAGTAATCCCATCTTTCATTAGCTTAAGATAGTGTTCTTCTGATTTTCCAGGTGCCTGCTTAGCTTTGGTCACCACCCTACAATTTGTGAAATGCAAAATATGTGGAGAAAAAGTAGATATACTTCTTTGTCTGCAATTCTTCTGGCTATTGAATACTGAAAACAGTTATTTCATTTGGCCACAATGAGAGTTCTCTGTTTACACCAGAATAGTATGCTAAGTAAAACATGGACACTAACAGAAAAATATTTTATGAGAAATAAATTAGTAAAAGTGTACAAAATGCTGTTATTTAAAACATATTTTTAATCAGACTTTAGCATAAAATACTCTCTTTTGAACTAAGATTGTAAATTGTGCTGGATTTGTGGAGGCTTGTTTGATCTTTGTTCTATTTTGCTAATTTAAATTTGAGGTAATATTCAAACTGTTTGACGAAGTCTTAAAGAATGACAAGCTACTAAACTTAGAAAGACAATCTGCTAAACCCCAGAGAGCACAGAGATTGTGATGTCTCAATCCTTCGAAATACTCAAAAGCTGTCTGGATATAGTCTCTAGGCACCTGGCTCTTGATGGCCCTCCTTGAGCAGGGGAGCTGGACAAGATAGCCTCTGGAGGTTCCTTCCAGTCCCAACCACCGTGTGAATCTGTTAGAGGACTGCCCTGATGCCATGGTAAAGGTACTTCAAGAATTTAGTTTATGTTTTCTGTCATCCTGTTTCTGAATTGGTGTGGGATTACAGGGAGATCTCTTTATCTCAGTTTTTATTGCCTTTTTAGACTTCTACGATGTCTGTAAACAGGATTTCTCAGTAGTAGTTACAGTAATTGCTGATTAAAAACCCCCTACATCTGGCACAAATTTGGTCCCATAATCCATTATTCCAAGGGATCTCAATATCTCTTCTATTGACTAGGCATGATGATAATGCTGTTGTTGTACTCTTGTCTGCACATCTCAATGCACTAACAGCTCTCTGTATTTCCACTACAATACTTCCAATGTATGTACATTATACTGCTTTTTTTTTGTGTGTGTTTGGTTTTAGCTTGGCCTTTTCCTAATCTTTCCAAAGTTGTTGAACATCTCTTGCTGCTCTCTCTTCCTTTTTTTTTCCCATAGGAAATGTTACTCTATAAAACTTGATACCCTGTCTGCGCCATCCTAAGATGAATGCATAACCTTTTCAAATGGCATCTGCCTGAATTTTGCATATTCATCTAACACAGGAATACTTGATATCAGTGGCCTCTCAAAATACTTCCTTTTGTAGGCAGTAAAAAAAGTTCCAATTTTAAACAGATTCTTCCTTGTGCAAAAGCAAGGGAAGATGTAGCTGCTTTATGTTTTCTTATTTGTTATATTCTGCAGTTGTCTTACTCTGCTGTAACTTTGAGAACAGCAAGGCTGCAATGGGGTTCAGTTGCTGCAAGCCCACTGTTATCCCATAGTGGTTTGTTAGTGGTGTGTTGGGATTATTTGTCTCCGTCAGCAGTGAGCTGCGTACATTGTATTTATTTAGATCTTTGGATAATGCAAGTAAAGATTGGTACAGAAGGTAAGCTCTGGTGGAGGTCACATTAGACACTGAAAAAATGCAAATTAATTACTAAAGTGAGGGGAAAATGTTATTATCCCCCACTGAAGTAAGAAGCTGCTTACCAGCCAGTTTAGCAGGGAAGATTTTTCTTTTAGTCTAATAAACAGATATTTGCATATCTAAGGAAGTGAACAAGCACTATTAAGAAAAATGGACAGACTGTGTCTCAAAAATGGAGGAAACAGAAGGAGTCAGGATGAAAGATGTAAATCCGTTTAGATCCCAGGAACATTGCAAAGCCTGTTGTGATTTAACTGACAAAGGAATATGAAGATCTCTGAGGGAAAGGAGGAGTGCACCTGAAAGTACTCAGTCAGACGTTCATCTCTTGCAGATGAATTCTCAGACCAGAACTTGTGAATAATTTTTTGATGATTGGGAAAATGTGAAACATAAGGTGTGCACAAGGACCTGAGCTGTGATTACCTCCTTGTCAGTGCCAGCTCGATATGGATGTAGGTGTGGATCAGTGTAACTACATTAAACATAGATTTTGTCTGTTTGGTGGTAACTTCAGTAAGCATTCAGCAGTGTTGAAAGTTATTGATAAAATGGGTGACTGATTTGTTACCTGAATTTGGCTTAAATGTGATTTAAGGGAACGAACAAGGCATACTTAATATAAAAGTATAGCAATACCATACCCTAGGGCATTTGTGTATCATAAAAGTACAAAGGAAATACTAATAGGAGTAAGTGTTGCTGTCATCATCCCCCTTGTCAGTACAGTTACTCCGTTGGTGGAATGGGGACCTGTAATCCATCACCTTTTCAGAATTTCTCACCCCACTCTGATGAGGACTGTTGCTTGTCGAGACTGTCACTGTGTGTGCAGCTCCACATGTTCTCTGAGCTCTGGATGATTTTCTATCTTGTGTTTATTTTCTGGTGGGATATTGGATTATCAATCTTACTCCCTGTGTCAGAGATCTGACTGATCTCTGTAAACTGTGTTCTGGACTAGATGGCTCCTGTTGTTTGCCAGGCTCTGCTTTTCCTTTTTTTTCTGAGGAAGTCAGGAGTTTGTTCCTGAACTACTGCTCCCAGGTCTGTCCCAATCTCTTTTGTTGTCAGCTCTGGTTAGCTCCTTACCAAACTTAAGTAGTATAGTTCATTTGGTACTGGTCACCAGCCTCTCTTTAGTGTGTCGCTATTCTTTTGTTACTGCAGATAAATATTTCTTTCTAGGGTATTTTATTTTTAAAGTTTGCAGTATTCTGGTTTTATGACAGATTTTCATGTTTGGGTTAATTGAAACTATTAAACACTTGAAGTATGTCTGGAACCACAACTGTCAGAAATAAGGCTACTTTCTAATTACTGTTTTTCTCGTCACTAGTATCAGTTGCTTCCAGGTGGAGAGTGAAGCACCATTTTCATCTCTTTCCCTTGTTTATCATGCTCAGAGAGATTTTCAGCTGTGGCGAAGGTTTCAGCTATTCTGCTTTTCCATCTTGCTAATTTCTTTGATTTCTTTTAATTACTTCCCCCCTCCCCCTCAGATAACCATGTGGGGTTAAGTCTGGGCCCAGATACTTAAAAAAAGACCTTCTTTATTTAGAGACATGTTACTGCCTGCTCCTGCACAACAGGGTGTGTTCAGGGTGGACCCTGCCATTCAGCCCTCCTGCAGCAGGAAAGTGGAGCTTCTTGGTGGTGCAGATCTTGGTGCTGCATTTTACTGTGGGAAATACAGAGTAACTGTGCAGGGGCATGATTTTTTTTCTGTCACAGTCTTGCATACTTGCTTTTTAGCTGTGATTTTTTCGCCTGTCATGAGTAGCTGCACAGCACATGGTTGGCAGGCTGTGCCCATGCTGATAGGTAACAGAGTGAAATAGTAAATTCACTTAGTTAAATCTCTCTAGGAAATATAAATGCATCAAGAAGTTCACCTTGGACTTCTCTGTTTTGATCCATCAGGGTGTAATTTGAGCCTCTTGTGAATATGGATTCTGTGACAAGACTTAGTTTACATGGTTGGATCCTTAGGTATGAGTGGGAAGGAGAAATTTTGAACTTGCATGAGGACAAAGTGAGTCCTCTGTTACTTGAATTTCTTTAAAATTCAAGATGATGGAGTTTTATTATGATATGTCATAGAAAGATACTAATTCTCTTATTAAAATAATTTAATAAACAAAGTGATGAATGATTACTATTTTTAGTGTTAAGATAGTAAAATTTTATCCTGATCTACTATATCAAAAGGATTTGCATAAGAATCTAAGATAAACACTATTCTAGGACTTGCTATGTATCCTAATACACAGCAACATCTAAAAACAGTATCTCAGGAGCTATCCAGTACAATCCATTTGCATTTCTTCGTCTTACTCTGGAACAGAAAATAAATAGATACAGTCCTCATAAAACCATTGCCTTCAGATGTAGTGAATATGATTAGGTACATTGTAATTTTATCTCCAGGTGAAATATAAGATACTGCTAATGATAAATAACTGCCTGTCTTTTCAAAATTCCTATTTCTACTTTCCCTGTTAAACTGTGCCCATCACCTGTGAATGTGATCTCACTTTAAAGCAAACATAAAAGAGGTAAATCGTGGTATATAGAGTGTTGTACTTATGCAGACATTCATCTTTTTATTACTGTGATGCAAATCAGCTTAATGTGTGCCAGATGAAAAAAAAATTATCTCATTACTACTCTTAAGTAGAATGGAGTTCTGGAGTTTTCTGTGTACCTGCATTTTGATTTTGCAGCAAAGAGAAGAAATATGGCAGTGGCACTTGATCATTTTCTTTGCAGCAGCATTCATACTGATAGTGCTCAGTAATCAGTGTCGTGTTGTTTTCAACCATAGAATCCTCATGCTCTATTAACTCTGGTGGTAGGAAAATGGCTGTTGGCAATTTTCCATCATGTCAGCGCTCTTAGTATTTACGTTAGAAACAGTATTTATGGAGGCAGCAAAAGCATTTCTTGTTTTTTCCTCTCTCTGAATATTTCGGTGTTGAGGGTTGGAATGTATTTTCTCTGTTTGCCTATTGTTTATATAGTGTAGAGGATGCATATACAGTACTACCCCTGTTACCTAGAGTAGCAGAAACCTGAGCTCATTTCAGTCTCTGTCCTGGTTTGAGCCATACAGCTCCCTGTTCGAATTCCCACATAAGGCTGAAACTGAGAAAAAAAGTTTATAAAGAAACTTAGTGAAAGATTTTTTTTTCCTTGTTTAATACTGTGCAGCAATTCATAATGATCTGTCCAGGTATTATTTTAAAAGAAAGGCATTGCTCCTGTGCAGATCAATACAGCCTAGATGATGCACAATTTATCCTCAATGGGTGATTGCATTCATTTTTTGTTTAAACATTGAATCATTTGATATACTTTGAAATAACAAAGCAATGATCTGTGGACTGGGAGTATCAAAATTGAAAGAAATTTAATAATACGCATGTCAAATAAAATCAACAGATTTCTATTTTATTTTCTTAAACTATAAGCTAGCTATCACCCAGTGTCAAGGCTCAGTTGCTTGAAAACATAGCAAAGTTTTTCTTTCTGTGTTTCTGCATATTCTCTCTCCTTACCTATCTCAGCTTTCTCGCCCACATTTTTTTCCCTCTTGGATCCTTTAATATTCATATTACATTAAACATCTGCTATATGTATCAGATACTCTGAGAATCCATCCATTGTTTATGTCAGTTAATATTAAGTAATACTTTGTGCAGCAATAAGAAGCAATAAAAAACCCAGCAATAAACTGCTGTTTAGTAGTGATTTCTCCTCAGGGTCTGCAACAAGCCATTTGATTTGACCAGAATAACAGCAAACAGTTTTAGACCTTTGCATTAACTCTGCAGGCCAGCCTCTGTGTGGGTTGTTAAGTGTCAGGCTTACAGAAGGGTAGTGGTGGTATAG
This sequence comes from Irena cyanogastra, assembly GCA_013397155.1. NCBI lineage: Eukaryota > Metazoa > Chordata > Aves > Passeriformes > Irenidae > Irena > Irena cyanogastra. The sequence goes on from VWZV01015164.1 coordinate 288,714, forward strand.
TCCTGGGGATAAAAACTGGTGGGTGCCAGAATAAGCATTTGGCTGAACAGAAACATGAATCGAAGATTTCCTCTGGGGGTGTCACCCAGGTTATTTGTGGCTTCTGTGCGTTTGAATACTTTACAGAGATAAGACAGAACAATACTATTAAGTTTAAAGACAGCTACTTTATGGTATTTAGGTCCTAACTGCCAAAAGTGAAATACTGAATTCATTTAGTTTTCAGGAAACATGCACTTAGTATTTTCTGAAAATAGGGTGTTTCAGATTGTCTCAAGGTAAACATTGGCTTGTGAGAGCTTTTACCAACCCTGGGATATTTGGGTTTTTTGGTGTGTCATAGCATTGTGTCATTCCCCTACCTGCCTCCTCCCTCCCCCTCCATATCTTTTCGAGGGGATGAAAGTATATAAAGAAGTCACTTGGTTTTCCAGAACAAACTTCTTTGACAAATAATAATCAAACAGTTAAAAAAAAAAACCCCAAAAAACCAGCCGCTGATTTAGATATTTCTTATAAGTACCATTATCAGTAGTTCTTTATCAGTAGAAAATTTGAATATTTCTTACAATAACTACTGTTTGACTTCATGCTTTTTAATGAGATCTGTCACTTTTTGTATTTGGCTTGTTCCTTAAAATTGGTATAAATCATGAAATGCATCTTCTACTTAGTAAAACAAATTACTTTGATTAAGGAATTGGAGTGGCAGAAATAGACACCCTTCTAGTAAACAGGTTGTTTTTTTTTTCCCCCCCCATTGGTACAGTAGCATTCATTTTGGAAATTGCATAGGGTTTTAGAGAGATTTAATAAAGCTATTGATTGCATTATGCAGTACTAGGAAAGGCAAAAAACATACTTATGGGATGATTTAAACTGATATTAGTCCATGCTTTCTCTTAATTTGTTGAATTTGTTGTCAAAAAAGTGGAAATCCTGGGAGCAAGATACCTGCACCAATATCCTGAAGAAAGTTTCTGAAGAAATGAATGAAAATAACATTGTGAGAGGCACATAGATAAATTAAAATTATTTTTATAGTGTCATTTTTGTAATAAAAGAAGGGACCGTAAGGGAAAAACATGGAGTTCATGGAGTGAACACTTTATCCCTGCATGCCTCCTGGGTTTATTAAGGAAAATATATGTGTAAAGATGCTTGACAGAAAATTCTTGTCTCTCCAAGTTCTCATTTACAACTTGCAGTGTTTCAAGGGTCTCAGATATGTATTTGGGACACTTCTGATGTATGCTAACAGAAAATTTGCAGAAATAATTTGTACATCTAGTTTGTTTTTTTTTTCCCTCTTAGCGCTTTTTAACATCTACCATGAGTATTAGAAATTTTATACTCTCATATGTTCTGGAGTATCTAGCCCTTGGGTACATTACAACCAGCAGCTGAAATAAATAAGATTGCAGTACATAATGTTTGTAAATGTGGATGTGGATGTCTGTTGGTGTTTATTCATGCACTCATATTTACATATATGGAGAAAAGGACATTCAGGAATGACCTCGTCACTCTCTACAACTCCCTGAAAGGTGGCTGTGGTCAGGTGGGGGTCAGTCTCTTTCCCCAGGCAGCAGCTGACAGAACAAGAGGACACAGTCTCAAGCTGCAATAAGGGAAATATAGGTTGAATATTAGGAAAAAGTTTTTACAGGAAGTGTGATAAAGTACTGGAATGGTCTGCCCAGGGAGGTGGTGGAGTCACCAGCCGTGGATGTGTTTAAACCAGACTGGGTGTGGCACTCGGTGCCATGGTTTAGTTGAGGTGTTAGAGCTGGGTTGGACTTGATGATCTGAAAGGTCTCTTCCAGCCTACTGATTCAATGATTCTGTGTGATTCTGTGATATATTTGTAATGAGGATGTGTGCAATATCCTTGTCTAGCTTCAAATGGGGGATGGTTAAATGTAGTGGAATAACAGTGATTAAGAAGATGCTTTGATGTTTGCAAAAGAGTAGGTTGGTAGAGGGGGAAAAAGGCCCCATAAATTCATGGTACTCTGCATGAGAGAGCTGGATCATTTTGCATTTAATCCTTTTCTATTTTAACCTTGCTCTCATTTAAAGTCAGAGTGATGTTCCCAGTTTATGCTTTGGGGAATATAATGGTTTTTAACAGAACCTAGAAGATACCATGACTGAGTGGCAAAGATTGCAAAATAGTATAAATTGTGCAAATTGCACAGATACTGAGTTCATAGACAAAAAAACCCCCATCAAATGTGTATTTGCTTTGTAGCCAACTTAGGTGTGAAATTGCTAATTTCTATTTTGCACTGTGATGATAACTTGCTGATTATGTCAGAGGATTATATTTTGATGTAAGCTCACATCATAGTTATGATGCCTTAATTAAATGTTTGAAAATAAAACAAGCTGTTGAGCTATATACAATTTTTGTAACTTAATTTCTTTTTCACAAAAGTCACACAGAAATAGATTTTTTAACAACCCAAATGCTGTCCTTGTATTCAAATAATTGTACCAGTATAGCATGTTAGTGGGAAGCTCCAACGCATTTTTGTCTTGTGATTTTATTTGAGAGGGATAATTTTTACTTGTTGATCATGAATTTAGTTTCTGTGAAGGCCAGGAGGTGGAAACCCTTTATTATTCCAGCACTACATTGGACTCTGCACTGCTATATCTGGAAATCTCAAGTAACAGTTTTATGACGCATGAGGATATTATTCTCTGCAAGCAATAACACACATTTCTATTTCCCCAGCAATATCCACATAATCAAACATTCACAAGTGCTGTACAAAGACTTTAATTAAATAGTGTGCAGAGTGACTGGATGCAGCATGTACACCAGCTGATCTATATTCGGTAGTTCCCATTTTGCAGTTAGTGCCGAACGCTTTCGAAAGTAATATGTGTGAATCATATTTCCATCAAAATGTGCGTTATCACTCCTCCCTTTGTACCTTACTCCTTAAAAATGACACTAAAACCTTAACAGGTGTCGCCTCCAGGATCACAGGATACCTTGCTCAGGTCTCTAATGGTGTGATAAACACAGAAATACAAATTCTCATGTTGAGACTCAAACATCACACATTGTTCCTCTGAAATCAAACGTTTATTACTCCCCAGAGTTTATTGTGTCCTCTACCACAAAACACAATGTCTTTGGAATTTTATTTAAAGGTAGTAGAAATTTTTGAAGCTATCAAAGACGAGCCACTGAAAAATTGAGATTTAGATATTCAGAATTTAGATGTGGACAATAAGAAACAAAAAATTTTGTGATGATGAGTATTTTCAGAGCCCATTCTGTCAGTCACTGGAGATTAAGAAAGTGTCTTTGGCAGTAAAGTATAGTATATCAGTCCCTGTACTAGAAAATGGTAGTGTGCTGATATTCACTCAGCATTATTGGTATGCTCATGTCACCTGCAGGGATTACCATTCTGGAAACTGACAGGGTTATCTAATATGTTTTGTTTTCTCTCTTCAGAAAAGCCCTTTCAGCAGTAGCCAGTGTGTGAAAGGACTTTTCAGGCTTGTAGAGAAATGGGGCTGTGTTGGATGAAAGTGATTTAAAATATCCCTCTGTGGTTGCTTTCCTTCAAGGCAGTGATCTGTCCATCAGATTGGAAGGTTTTGTTGGTGTATCAGTGCTGTAAAGTATCAGTCCAAACCAGAAAAGCAATAACAAGGACACAAATAGTGAAAGACAGTCTGTAATTAGCCTGTAAATGTGTTTAGTGTGAGACCTCACCCCTGTTTCCCAGTTCCACAAGAGTTATTCCAGTTTATTACTGGATGACACTGACAAAATCTATCCATTTTGACTGGAAAGAAAGACCAAAAACTACAAATGAACCCAAAGGAGAATAAAGAGATGAAAGGATCAGTGAAAAATAGGGACCTGGTTTTACTTTTGTGCTAGTTCTGTTCTGTGTTTGAAGGGAAATGCTGAAAACTTAATTGGGGTAAATAAGAACATTATTTATCTTCTGAAGGCACCTTTTGGGGGAAAGTTTAATTGGTGTGGGAGAAGTTACAGCTTTCTTTACAGAGTTGAGAATGGGAGAGATCCTTGTTTAATGTTAATGAAAACTTGCCATTAACTTCAGTGATTCCACCTGGTAATGTTTGTGTCTTTTTTTTTTTTCCCCATCCCTATTCCTTCTTTGTATACCAGACAGAAGCTTTTCATTTTGCATGTAATTTATAAAAAATTGCAGTTATTCTGAAAAAATCATACAGTTCAAGCTTCAACTGAAGAAGAAAAGGAAGGCATGTAGTTTTGAATTTACTTACATGCGTAATGTTGAACACCGTGTTTTGGATTTTTACTTTATTTTCTTTAATTGGGCTCGTGTTCTAGTGTTTGCTTTTCTATAAAATATTTATTCTTTAGCATTTGAAGTGTGTCTCTGTGATTTGTATATTTTCTCCATGTATTTGGAAGTAGCTGCTAGACTTGCCTTGAATTCACTAGGAGGCTGGTATTTTTATGCTTCTTGAAGCAGGTGCTTTTTAGGAATGCCAGAATATACCCAAATTCTCATTTCCCAGTATTTCAGTGGCAACTTCCTTTGAATCTTGGAGTAGGGCTCCTGCAGTCTTTTTGTTCTCCAGGCCAATTCCAGCACACCCATCAGCAAACCAAAACACACAAACCTAGGAGAAGTGTCAGTGCTGTAGTACAATTTAGAGTATTATTTAGAATAATTAGGTCAGAATTTCTCTTGTTCATGTTAGGAAGTCACCCAGTGAAGGACCACCTAGACAGACTTGTGATAACTGCCAGTGAATTAGCTTTGGAAGCAGAAGTAGTAGAGGCAAATGAGAGAGGAGTGTGGCAGCCAGGCTAATTAATTGAGAAATCAGGCTAATTGGTTTGACTAGAGTGAGCACCATGCTGATGTCACACGGTAGCTTCCAAAATTCTGTCTTGATTTGTACACAGGTTGTACTGGGCTGGAAGTAGACAACAAGTTGTTTCTGGGCTCTTTCAGATGTTTTTTGCTGTGAGGCAGAATTGTGTATTGGTTCATTTATGAACCTGTATTGAACCTGTGGAAATTTACTGTAGTTTTAGATTTCTTTTCAGACTTTCAGTCAATTTAGTTCCTTTTCAGTCTTCTGCAGTAAGATTTTTCTAAGACATGTATTGTAGTATTGAGTTGTTCAACCTCATGCCACTGGGAGAGATTCCTTGGTGCTTTTTTTTTACTCACTGAAGGACTGTCCCATCTTGCTTCTAATATTTTCTCACTTACTAAATACAAAGCTGAAGTAAAGTTCCTTAAGTTGCATATGGTTCCATTGTTCCAGCTGGCAGGGCTGAGAGGTGACTGTCAGCTGTCTTGCTCCCAGCGGATGTGTGCTAGCAACAGTGCACACTGGAAGATGCCTTGTTTAGTAAGAACTGGGGATTCTGAGCAGTTTGCCATTTTTCTTGATGTTATGAAACAATATTTCTTCAGTGTACCCCTAAATGTTAGTCATTACATACAGTTTGATGTGTAGGATGTTCATAAAGGAGCTGCTTTAATAAAAAGATTAAAAAATGCTTGTAGTAAGAGTCTGTGTTACTGTGCTGATATGTTATAGGGGACATGAGAAACAGTATCAAACCCAGAAGTAAATCAACAAGGTGTTGTAAATAAGCTGGATTCCGTATAGAAAGCTTCATTAGAAATACTAACTACTGTATTACATCAACAACATGGTAATAATTTGTGAGCAGATGGTGGCCTAAGATAAAAATGAGTATTTTATTAATATTTCCTAAGAAATATTGCTAGAGATATTTTTTTTTTACCATGTATGTTATTTAAAATGCTTTTAGTGATGCTTTATGGTCCTTCTTACAATAGCTCTTACAGCATAGTAGCTCCCACAAGGAGTTAACATATATTTTTTCTATTTCTAGATCTGTTGGCTGTGCCTAAGCATCCATATGCTGCTATGGAGAACTGGGGGCTGAGTGTTTTCGTGGAACAAAGGATACTGCTAGATCCAAGCATTTCTTCTATTTTATACCTACTGGATGTCACCATGGTCATTGTACATGAGCTATGTCATCAGGTATTAAAGGTGTTCATGTGTCTGATCTAAATGTCAGAAACCATGTGCTCTTTTTCAGAACTGAAAATGGATTTATATTGTCCATATGGATGGTTGTGATTTCTTATGTAACTGGAATCCATATTACATGGAGGTCTGTAAGACACATCCCTCCAATACAGAAACTGTGAAGACTCAAAATGGGGATAGAAGAGAAAGTTGGTACCAATGAACAGCTTCCCTGTCTTCTGTAGCAGTATATTCTGTGTGTTTGTGTGTCAGTGTATTTGTTACTGGTATGTAGAATAAACATGTTGATAGCAGATTCATGCTATGTTTCATGCTGATGTCAAAAAATGTTTTGGATGAAGTCAGTTTGGTAGTAGTCTTTGTCTTCTGTCATATGTAGACCTATCCATTTTCTTTTTCTTCTCAGTTTTTTTCCCAGTTAGGTATTGACCTTCTCTATTCACTAATGGTGATAAGCGAGTCTTTATGTGTACAGAAACTATTGTGTCAATAAGAAAACTTAAAATAATAAACCCTTATTACAATTTATTTTACATTTTTCCCATCTTCTTATCTCAAGCTAAACACATTACAAGTGTTAGTAATGTTGAATTGAATGCAAATGTTATTGAAGAAATTTGCTACAGGGGCAGGAAACGCTTTCTTACACTCATAAGAGGCATAATCATAGCCTTCAGGTTAAAATGAATGAAATCCTACTGTGTAATCACCATGGCTTACATCTGTGAATTTACACAGTATTCTTTAAAGGCAATGCAAATTCTTAACACTTCCTGGAAATAAAAAGTACCATGTAAAAGGGAGCCATTGAAATGGCATTCTGGGAGATTAACCTGAAAATAATGTTTGGTTCATATTTGTATTTCACATTAAATTGGTCGATGAATATGAAGTCCTCAACTAAAACATGAAATTTTTATTGAAAGTTACTGCTAGTTTGATCTTGATACTATCATCTGATTTTGCTCTAAGCTCTTCACTGTGCAGTGCAATAGAATAGTACACAGTTCAACTAGAAAAATTACAGTGCCTTAGGAATCAGGTATGGAAAACATACATTAGGTCATCAAGTCCCAGCTCCTGTGAGTATTAGATTTTCCCATATGATGTGTTTTTAGTGCTGGGTTCTGTGCTCCTGGTTACAGGGTTATGTGGCTTCCCTTAAAACCTTTTGATTAAATCTGATAGTAAGTAATTTTTCCCAAGTTTTCAGATTAAGTCTTGGTCTTTCTGAAGTGGATTCATTACTTCCAGTTATTCTTTGCACTGATTTGATAGTTTCCTCTGCTTCCAGAGCAATTTGTACTTTACATACGGGCAGTTATCACATCAGTAACTGGCCAAGTTTGTTTATTTGATTCTTATAGACACTGAAGCCTTTTTACATTATTCTGGGAATTTTACAGGATCATGAAGTGGGCAAAAACTATAGCTGAATTTATTTTCAGGTAGAAACATGATCATAAAGTGAATTTAAGTGATGTTAAAATTGCAGATGAGGAGGTTGACTTGATGTCCATGTTGATATTACTTCCAGTGCTGTTTGCTTAATTAAAAGTAACTTCGTCTATTTTTGTTGCTGTTGTTTCTGTTTCAGTGCCATGCAGATTAAGTATTTGCTCAGCTGCTTCACTGGATAGCTAGACAAGATAGAAAAAGTTGAAGTTAAAGAAGCATTTTTTTCTAGTTTTTGGATTCAGAATTGAGTCACACAGGATATGGATTATTCACCTGCAAGTAAAATTTAAAGAGAGAAACACTCAAAAAATGTAACCTAAAAACCACTGTCTAGCACACCCATCACATTGTCTTTATTTAGCCCTTTTTTCTACCTCTATCTTACCATGCTCAGAAGCCCTTCAAGGAAGTCTAAATAATACTATCTTAGCTGAAAATGTGCTGAACCGAGACCAAGTTGGGTCCAGGATCTCTTGCCTCCGCTGTTTAATTGTTATTTATTCACTGCATTCTTCACTGTTTTTTGCTGTGCATCGTATCACCTCTTAGCCTGTGGTGACACATGAATATTCTTCCCCTTCACTCATTTTTACACATAGAATAACAAAAATTAACCAAAATCTCTCTTGTGCAAGCAAAACTAGAATCCACATATCGAGTTTTACTTTTTATTTATTGATTTTTTTTTTTTTTTAGATTTCAGAGAAGGGGAAGGGGAATTCTTCTAAAATATGTGTTTTTTTTGTGTGTGTGTGTGTTTGTGGTTTTTTTTTTTTAAGAATTGTGTCATTGTCCAGTTTCCTTTATTTTAAACCCATTACTTCAAGATTTATGGAACATATCTGAGCATATAGTAAACTGATCTGTATGAGAGCCCTGTTACTTAGAGTAACACATACATTTCTTTGCTAATGTTTTTTCCAAGATTAGGGAAATCAGATTAATATTAAAAATCCAGATTGTTGCCTTTAGATTTGACTGTTTAAAAATTTTAATTACCAAACCTACTGTGTATTAATGCGTGAGCACAGTGCTCAGGACAGTTAGAAAATGAGAGACAGCACTGCAAAAGGACAAATTCAGTGGTTGCTAAAATACAAGTAAAAAGCATGTAAGAAAGGATTCCATGTCCAGTTTCTTCACAGCTGATTTTTCATGTTTGACCAGATATTTCAGGTACATGTTTTGGGAGAGATGCATGAAAGCTACTTCAGTAGTTTTAGTTCAGTAATTTTGAAATACTTTTTGATATTTCAGCTTGAGTGTTCCTTCAGAATATTTTGTTTTTTTTATTTAAAAAAAAAAAAAAGATCATATGAGTGTTTTGGCGTAAAAGCTTGTCCTCTAAGCTCCAAAACATGAGTTGTTTAAAACACGTATTTCTACCAGCTTAATTTGAAAGCTTGAAATAATTACCATAATTTATTAAAATAATTCTGTTAAGGTAGTAATCAGTTTTATTTGCATATCATAGATCATTTCCACCTATAGCCTTTGAAGAGTCATATGAATTTATTCATCATGATTTTTTGTGGTAGTTTTCCCACCTGATCACAAAACTTGGTGTGACAGATTGAGTTACAGAAGCATGAAAGCAGAAAGAAAATTAGACACTTCTAAATCAACATTTTTTTTAATAATCTGTAGAAAAAACCATATAGGAAAGAGTGCCCCTTCAGTGTATCTGTAAATTAAGTGCTTTCTGCATGTCAGGTTGAACATAATACCTGAGGGAGATGAGAAATTTATGTGATCAATACATTTCAAAATGAAGTGATGGTCTTCACTCCAGGCATATAGAGCCTGTAGTCAAATACACAAATAAATAAATAATTACTTAAAGAAATTAAATGCTTTAATTACAGTTTTCCTTTGAGACATGTAACACCTAGGAAGATAATAGCACCTTTCTGCTGGAAAATTTGGCTTTCTTGCTTACAGCCTCTGGGTACTGCTCTGTCTCTGACATCCATAACTCTCTCTGATACTGTTCAAAAGTAGTTAAGCAAATTCCCTACATTGTCATATTGATATCACATACTGGTTTAATGCCTTTGAAACATTTCTTCCTTTAGGTGGATAATTAAACGAATTGTTTTAATTGTATCATTAATAAATGAACTCAGAAAACTCACAGAGGAGTAGAAGGAATTCTCTTTTGTAGAAGCATAAATTAGTGCTAGTAATTCAAATTACAGGATGAGGTATTACGAACTTTACAGCCTTTATTTTTTTAAAATCTCTCTGGCTAGTCATAGTTCAAAATGACAATTTTACCATTAGTTTCTTATTTGTTCAGCAGTACTCCTGCAATTCAGGAAATAAACTCAATGCTGTTATGTTTAGTCATTAGAAATCTTCTAAGCAACCTACTCTAGTATGAATTTAACTTCCATACTTCTTGGTGTATGAACGTTACGTTCATTTTATTGTTTTAAATTCTGAAAATGCACAAGCTATATGAATATATTTCCAGCATTTCTTTGTCCTTTTAGTTAAATGTTCTTAGAATCAGGATCTAAGTTTAGTGGCCTTGTAGAAAATTAATTTATTGATAGCCTTCAACTATATTATGCATACTGAGTGTGCATTAAGTTTAGCTTCACATAGTGTATGAATATGACTTCTATCAACCTCATCTTTTCTTTCTAAATTCTTAGGGTGATTGTCAGTAACATTCATTGCCATATTTTTCTTCATTTTTTTCCATTTGAATTCTATTTGCTCAACCTTATATGGCTGTCTGGTAATCTTCCAGCTAGTCTGGTCTTTGCTTGCTGGTCTGTTCTTCAAAGCTCTACTGTTCACATTGCTGCGGATCCTCATGTCAGCATTGATCCTTCTGTGGTGTCATTGTCACTCCACGAAGACATGCACAGAAGTGACATCTTTCATTCAGGTCCCAGACAAAGCCTTTAAACAAGCCAGCTGTCATGAAATCAAACTGCTTATGGGCCATCTCTGCTTTCATTCATTCCTCACTCTCATTACAGTTCAGCATCAGTTCCTCTGCCCTGACCTGAGTCTTTCCCTCTAGAATACTTAATTGCTGCTCCCTTTCTGTATTTTTAGAGCTTACTTACACATGAGAGCTCAAAATTATCTCTGTTGACTGTAACTAATTTTTGTAAATATTAAGAGAAAACTGGCAGATCATGTTACAAAAGTTTTGGTATTTGTTTGGCAGAAGAGAGGCTACAGAGAGTTTGAAATAGGTTTTCATGATATTGTTGATGTTTCCGTTCTTACTGCTGGTGTAATGTTATTCAGGTTACACATTACAAGCATTTCAGTAATTTACATAATCATTTAAACAGGGTCATCCCTCAGCAGATGAATACATGACATCTGGTTTCCTATGAATTCTAGTCCTCATCTGTCTTCCAGTGATCATCCCAGCTCTGTGTAAAATCCCTCTGACACCTACATGTCCTGTTCTGTGAGATTTGTGTCTGTTGAGGTATTCTGTGTGAGCAGAGTATGTAATGGTTGTGTTCTTGCCTTGCCCTCAGCTCAGACCCTTCTCCTCTTTTTAGTTGATGATCTTTGTTTACTTGTGGAGTTTATGGAGTTCAGTTATCCTTGAGATTTCTGTCCCTCTTGCTATATTAGATTGAAGTTAGTGGAGATGATGAAGAATCATCTAGAGAAAATGGGAAAGGTAGGCAGCTCAAGTAGGGTTCTTTGTCACGGGTGGACTGTGACATTTCAGATACCTCTGCTTCTGGTTTGTGAAGGCTGCTCATGTCCTTTAAGTCATGTTTGAAGTTTCCTGGGCCTTCGTGGGTATCTCACATACCCTAGTATCTTTTCTAAATGGCATCAACTACCTGCTTTTAGGCATCTGAGTCCTACCCACAGAAAGCTGGCATTATTGTGTAAAGCTGCTTTCTTTAAGAAACCTGCCAAGGACAGGAGCATCAGTAGTAAATCTTAGTGGGCAGAGGGTGGAGAGAAAGAAATGCTAAAATTTGGGTCTGGGGTGGAATATGTGTTCCCATTCTCACACAGATGCTTTTCAATATTCACACTATGCATCATGAAATTTCCATGTAATGGATCAGATTACTTGAGTTGGAAGCCTTGTTCTGTCCATTGTGTATGTTAGTCTGTTAAACCTGGGTGAGCATCTACTTCAGAGAACTGAAGTTGACACGGTGGATACTGTCCTCAATGCTTCTTTTGCCCTGCTTGTTCTTTTCTAATGTTTTACTTCATTAATTTGTACATCCTGTAATGTTGAATTAATTAGCACAGGAAAAATACAGTTAGTGAGTTTCAGTGTGTGATAAATACTACTGTTTTATTAATACATGTAGAGAATGTGTTTGTCTAGGTGAAATATATGCAAACATGGTTTCCTAAAGGTTGTTAAATTTGTTTGTGTGAACTTTCTGTTTTTCCAGTGGTTTGGTGACCTTGTGACTCCAGTTTGGTGGGAGGATGTGTGGTTGAAGGAAGGTTTTGCTCACTATTTTGAATTTGTTGGGACAGACTACCTCTACCCAGGGTGGAACATGGTAAGTCAGTTGTATTTTGTTAATGTGGAGGCTCCACAGAGAAGTTGCTCTGCTGTTGGACTCCTGCTTGTGTTATAGACAGGGACTACTGAAAAATACCAAATGATGCATGCAAGTATCAGATGTCGAATGAAGCAAAATTACTCGGTGTGAAATAATTTGACAGCATTCCAAATTTATTGCAAAAGAAATAATGTCATGTCTGTCGTAACCCAGCATTAAAATAGCTACTGTCTCTCTGCTTAGAAATATTTTGGATTAAAGCAGTTATGATTTAACATGGACTATTTTCTAAAATATTGGGAACATTGAATTTTATCCACAAGATAAATTGGAAAGAAATGTTTGGCTAAAACGTTCTGTAAAATGGAGCATATTTTTCCTTACAGTATTCTGTTCTCCTGTCCCTAAATATACTCTTTTTATCTGCCTGGTATTGTTTGGATATCTAGAGTAAATGCTAAATTAGCATGGGTTACATGAATTGAGAATTAATGTTTTGGTAGGGTTTCTAGCCATACACAGTGGGACACACTTTTTCAACAGTGAGCTCTCTGAGGGAACTGGGAATTCCATGCTGGGACATTATTTTGGAGTCCTTCTGTTATATCATATTGTACCTAGACAGATCCAAATTTATATGAATTGCTGTAAGTTTATATAAATCATGTTTATAAGAAAAATAAGAGAGATGAGGCCTCAGTACAAGGAAATAATATATGAGACCATGTTGAAGGTTTTTATAGAGGTTTATTGTCCTTTGGAGGCATGTTTATGTTTGCTAACCTTTTGTGCTTATATATGTTTAATTATGTGGCAAAATATTTATTATAGATCATGATTGTCTGACAGAGATTTGTTGGGACTTGGATGTTTTGCTTAAACTCTTAAAAACTAATGTCTGATTTTTTTTTTCCATTTCTGTGTGCTTTCTTGAGTATACTTATCCCATTAACTTTCGGTGCCATAAAATGAAGATGCTATAATTATGAGTTAAAACTAATTTCTAAAAAACAGTTGGATACAGGTTACTCTTGAGTTAGTTATGCTTCTTGTGAAATTTGAATTCTTTGTAGTATTTTAATTTTTTCTTTCAGGTGTCAATTTTGGTTTATAATTGCATTATGAAAAGGAAAATAAACCTTTATTTGAACTGACAACTGTCTTGCATAGGTAGGCTTGTTGGGTTTCCCTGGCTTTGGCTATATTAAAACTCATTCTATTCATCTTTATAAAGAACACAACCTGAATTACAATGTAATGATTCTAATTATGAATGCAATGAAATCTGGCAGGCCTTTGTGATTTTAGCATAGTGAAGTGTCATAGATGACAACATTTATACACTGAATTTTATCTTCAAATCATGAGTCATTTGTTCTTCACATAATCAGTCTAACAAATTCAGAATAACTATGCTTAAGAAGTCATTTGGAATATAGTATATTTGCTTGAAATTTCTGTGGAATGAATATAATGTTCACTGTTATGCAAATAACATGCCCATCATATGAAATTTTGGCATCTTAGCAGAATACAAGCAAGAAGAGTGGATTGAACAAGGGATGGCAGTTAAGCTGGGAAATCAGAAATGTGCTGCATAAATTAGAATTAACTACAATAATATTGCTGTGCCTGAAAAAGTGTTAATCTGTCAAGTTTTTCCTCAAATTAAAAAAAAAAGAGAAATAAACTGTTCATTAAGCTTTGGATATCTTTAGCCTTTGATATAAAAATGCTCATATTGACATATTTAAATGATGACAAAATGAGATGAAACTCATAATGGGTTAAACATGCTTCATTCTTTTGCAGACCTACTAGAGTAGGAATCAATACTGTCATGTCTCTGCATGTTGATTACATAGATTGTAGGAAGAGGAAGCAGAAGTTATAGTTACTGAAATTTGGCTTACTGGAAATTTTGTTATTAAGTGCATTTGCTGTTTAAACATATTGATTGACATTTGTAAACTTGAAAGAATTAAAGTGATCATATATAAAAAGAGAAACTGTTTCAAGCAACTTACTGTTTTTCAGAAGAGAAGGATGAAGTGCACGTTGCTAAAACAAGAACTACAAACCTTATTTTCTGTCATGATGGACAAACAGTGCAATATTCCAGCATTTTGGTTGGTGCTTTGTCAGTAGTAATTCATACCTCTGAATTATTAATAAAAAAAAATGTATGGTGTATGTTACCACAGCTCTTTGTGTCAGGAAAATAGTGATAAACCAAAATCCTCTTTATTTCTAAAGAATTGGGAAAGTTAGATAGCTAACTTCTTTCCCTCATAGTTCTGAAATGTTAACCTTGAAGGTTTGCTCAAGAAGCCCATGGATTAAAATGTCAAAATGGCTTATTTTTAGCTTACTAAAAACTTTTTGTCACATTCTTTTTGGATAAATGTAGGAGCAGAAGACTGGTAGTCCATTCCAGAAAAAGGACTTCTGTTTGGAAATGCAGCTTGGGCAATATGGATACATGTGAAAAAATGGGATCTATCCACAGCTTCCTCTCTAAGTAGCTGGATATTTATAGGCTACAGGCACGTAAGCTTTCACCATTAAGGCTTATAAACCACTACAGTTTTTATATGACTTGTCTGAAGATGCTTCTCTTGTAGCAGAGGTGAGCATTTTTCAGTGTCCATCTTATCTGGCATTCACAGCCTTGGTATGGCTGAACCTGAGACTCTCGAGAAGAGCTGTCTGTTAGGCACATTCACACTAACATTACTTAAACCAACAGCATCAAGGTCTGCACAAAACAGGGATCCATGATTTTTGTCTGAAACCATTCTTGGTGTTACCGTCTTCTCTTGGTTCTTTAGCTTTCTTAAATATTTCTTACCCCTGCCATTTTTCATTTTATCAGTTTTTCTTCAGTTGTGTCGTAGACTCTTTTACAGCAGGAAGGATGAATGGAAAACAATGCCAACTGCCATGGAGCTGCAACACTTCACTGAGCATTCCAACATGTCTGGAATTTCTTCTGTTGTCCAGAAGGCGATTACTGCCGTACTTTATCGTGCTTGCATAATCTTAATGAGAAAGGAAATCCAGTCCTTTTTAAACCCTTACTATCCTTATGTCCTGGATCCTTTGGCTGAGGTCACTTGGTCTGTTCATCCTGGAGGAGAGCAGACTGAGGGGCAATCTACAACTTGCTCATGAGGTGAAAAGCAGGGGCAAGCACTGATCTGCGGTGCCCAGTGACCTGAGGGAATGGCCTGAAGTTGTGTCAGGGGAGTTGTGTCAGGTTAGGTATTAGGAAAAGGAAATTTTTCACCCAGAGGATGGTTGAGCACTGGGCAGGTTCCCCAGGTTCCCCAGGGAAGTGGTCACAGCACCGAGCCTGAGAGAGTTCAAGAAGTGTTTGGACAACACTCTTGGGCACTCCTGGTGTGACTCTTAATGGTGGTCCTGTCCAGAGCCAGGACTTGGACTCAGTGATCCTTGTGAGTCCCTTCCAACTCAGATTATTCTGTGATTAAAATTTTGGGTGAAGAACAGAATGAAGAGGCATTCTGATGGAGGTGTCCGTTATCCATTGCAATTAATGTAAAATACATCAGAACTTTCCCAAGGAAGGGGATGAAATTTTGCTAGTTTTAAAACAGGTAGATTAGCTTTCTGTGCTGATATCCTTAATGGTTATCTTACTGTCCCAATACCCTTTTTCAAAGCTAAGTCTCTTCAGATTAAAGCTAGAAATTCTGATTTCCTTCCTTTAGCTAAAAGAATTCTCATTTCCTTCCCATTTCCTTCCTTTAGCTAAAAAAAGTAAGTCCCTGCATGTTACTTTTTACCTTGTGAAGGTGAAGCTATGTTTAATTTTGCAGGAAAGCTCTCTCTGCTATACAGTGATTGGACATTTGCCATGGGAAGGAATTCACCATTCTTCCCATTTCAGCCTCTTGCCTTGTCTGTTCCCCAAATTAAGAGTTTTTTGAAATTCTTATTCTGAAATGCCTCAAATTCTTACTGCTTAATCTCATTCTTAAAGATCTGGGAAGTTTAAACAGTTGTTTCTGTGTTGTCAGGATGATTTTAAAAAGAAAGCTGTCTTTGCAAAGTGTTCCTCTGAGATCAGAGAATTTTGCTTGATCATGTGTGCTCAGAATAGTCATCTGCGTGTGAATTCCCTTGCTCTTCCTATTTCCTGACTTAGAAAAACATGAGATTTCTGTATTAGAGGCTTACCATATGGTTGTCTCTCCATGCCATCAAAAAGCAACCGCAGCTGGATGTGAGTTCTTGAGCTGTAAGATCTTATGACCTGTACAAGATAATCTCACCTCTGTGATGGGGGCTTTCACTGGTTTTAGGATCAGAGAAAAGAGAAAATTACACTGGAAAACTCCATGCTGGTAATTTCCACTTCAGAGCTCTGTCTTTTCTCATCTACTGTGCTCACCTTCCTCCTTTCAGAGGCCTGTTTGCATCTATATATTCCATCTTCCTCTTGGCTTGTTTCTCTCATATCCTGAAGTCCTTTGCATGTGGCTTTGTAAAGGAAGGAATTCAGCTGAGGCTTGCAGATCCAGGAATTTATTGGCTGATCCTTTCCCTCCTTATTTTCTGGAAGAAGGAACCATCATGTTTGTCCTTGAATGTCTCTGGTATTGGGGTAGATTTTGAGGACTATGACAGCAGGAATTACTGGCATGTAATTTGCCCCTACATCCATCAAATGAGCATCAAATACTTCAGCAGTCAGTACCTGGCTTGGTGCTGAGAAAGCATTTCACAGAGCCCAGCTGCCTTCTCCCTTTTCTTTATTATATGAAAGTTAGCTTTGCTGACAACTTTACTGGCTGAGTCAAGGTGTAGCACATCAGCAATAGCTTTGAATCCTATGTCTTTTTGATCCATTAATGCCCTGGGATAGGATTTCTTACTTTCTTATTTGCTTACTACTTTTATAGTTAAGGATGGTCATATCTGCAGAATTTTTCTTAAAAATTAAATTTTTAATTAATTTTTCTTATTAAATTAAAAAAATTGTACCTGTATAGAAGGGTTTCTTTCTTCCTTCCTTAAGTGAGCCATTCTTCCTGTACACTCTCAGGTTCCACAGTCTGGACAATCCTGTTATTGCTACAGAAAGTTGAAAAAATAATGAGGTTGCATATGAACATATCTGTATCATAATAAGTAAGAAACAGATAAATGTTCTTAGTTGCCCCTCTTTCTCATTGACTTGATTGGAATAAGGAGTGAATTCTGCCACTAGACACATGCATATCTTTAATGTGCTTTGTCTCCCATGCCTCCTAATGCGTTTGCCTCCATCAGTAAAGATTTCTAAGGCATTGTTTGACTCAGAAAACCCAAAAAATCATTGTGAGTTTTGAAGTAGACTTAAGATATGGACCTTTTTGATTTATTTCATTATTGTTTTGGCATTTCAGACCTGAGCTATAGCCTGCTTGATCCTTCTAACCCAACATAAATATCATGCTGGCTCAGCATTGAGGGAGAGAGATTCAGCCTCTCTTTTTTTAAAACTACTTTCATCTTTTCTTTTTTGGTTAAATTCTCCCCATGCTGGTGTAAAGTAAGCCTTTAATTAATACCACATGGAGTGTTTTTCCTCCAGTAACTGCTCAGTGAAGTCAATCCTTGTGTGATTTTTTGTTTTAACTTGACTATGGGGGAAGCTTTCATTGTAAAATTAACTGGATTCTCATGTATAATTGACTTCGGCAGGAAAAAAAGAGATTGTAAAGGTAAGGTGCAAGACTTCTGTTTCGTAATTACTAGCCCTTTTAAAGTATACCAGGTAAGAAATCCTTATACTAAATTTTACTTATAACTAAGAAAAGAATTTCCATTTCCCCATTTTGTTCCTAAAGACAGGTTTACATTTTTTTAGTCCTCTGGCAAAGTAGATTAATATAGGGAATTCTTTACTTGAAGTAGCTAATTCTTAACAGTCAGAGGTCAGACATAAGTGAATATCAACATTTAGATGAAACATTTATTCAAGAGATTGAGTACGGGTTTGGAGAATGTCAGTCTCTCTTCTAGGTTCGTGTCATTTTCTGCTCATCTTGAGACAGCAGTTTAAATGACACTATGGTGAGAGCTTTGGAGTCATGTGAGTTCAAACCTTCTGAGTTCAGGGTTTAGATGAAGCTTTAGTTTCAGAAAAAAACTTCTCTCAGCTGTCTGAATTTCACATAATTTTGAATCAGTAGACACTTCATCTTCAATAAAGATGAGATAGAAACTTTGCAGCAGCTTTTACCTCAAAGTAAGGACTCGTTACAGGGGTGCCCTGCTGAAACAAGAATATGCAAATCATCAGGTAGTATGGTTGATATGGGAAATTCAGTAGAAAAGCTCAGTTGCATTTTTGAGGGCATTCTTAACTGAAAGACTGCTTCTCAAATTTTCAGCAATCCTGAATGTGCTACCACTTTATTTTAAAGGTATGGCAGTGTGCAGTTACTTGGAGCACAAACTGGTAAGTAATTTTTGGTGTGTCTGCAAATCATCTTTGCTTCCTTCAGGTCTTAGCTTGCTAAATCTCATCACTTTAATGTTGAGGCACAGTCTAAGTGTGCAATACCTGAAAAGTATTTTCATGAATTTTCAAGTATTTTCAGTAGTTGCTGGAAGTTGGCTCAGTGTGCCAACTGGATCATAAAGCCACTTTTTATTTGAGTATTATTTACTGTTTCTTGAATTGAGGTGGTTTTCCTTTACAGATTTCCTCTGTGGTGTTTGAATTAGAGGATAGCTTCTTACTTTGTTGCCTAGTAGTTTAAAATGCTCTGAAGACAAATGCATGAGGAAAACTCTCTGTTCATCTGTTTGCTTAATGACTCTTATTTCAGTGAAGGAAACTACATATATGGTGGCAAAGCATGATCTTGGAGAGTGAAATTGCCCTTTTTTTGTGAAGTGTTAGTGGTCAGTATGTGTTGTTTCCTTCCTCAATGCTTCCTTTTTTGCACTGCATCCTCTCATTCTGTAAGCATACATTTGGCATAATGCCTCTGGTGTATAATCCAATCAAAGCTATATCTGATAAACAGAGTGGAGGGAGGAAACAGAAGTTGAAGTAGCTGGTGGAATTGCTTAAGAACTCCAAATCAGCTATCCATCTGCTTGGCAATACAAGCAGGTGATCATGATTGAAAAGAAAATACATGTCCAATTCTCCTTTCCAATACTTAAACCTGCTGGTCTTCCTTAACTATGAACTCCTAGGACACCTACCTTGTTTTGTAACAACAAAAGTTATCAGTCAGTGTGAAAATTTCTCAATAAATTTTGCAAGATCTTTGACAGAAAATGTAGAAAAGAGGGTTGTGAAGGTAGATATGGAACTGTGACACGTTCACAGCTGATCAATGTAGAATGTGTTGCAGGCCTCCTTCAGCAAATTATACACATAATTGAAGCACACATCAGAGATGTCAATTAAAGAAAAAAAGCAGTTTGTAAATTGCTCAAGGTATTTACAAAAGATTATTATTGGAAAGTGAGACAGAAATATTGCTTTCGTTTGCAAGTACTCAGGAGACTTCCTGTGCTATGACAACTTAGGATTTGTAAGCATGTAGACAAAAGAACTTGATTTTAGCTCTCAGTGGATCTTATCTGGCCTTAATGTATTTTACGAAGCCTTAGATTTCCTCATAGATTATATTCCTCTGGTTTGTTAAGCTTCACCCTGTAATATATTTTGTTACAACTTGACTGCTGGTGGTGTATATGCTGGTGTTCTTTGATTGCTTTAAAAATTGCCCCCTGTTTCTTTTTCCCTTGGGTGCACTTTCCCTGTAAACCCAAATATTGTGTCTTGCAAATGCTTGTTCTCTTAGGCATGAAAGATCGCTTACTTCTTTGTATTCTTGATGGCTAGGAAAGCTTTTGCGGAGATGATATTTTCAGAAGATTTGTCAGGAAGGTCATTTGCAGATTTGCACACCAATGTTAAGCTTTATTCGTGTAGATTTCGCAGTCCATGAAGTGTTCAAATGGCTGTCCCAGAACAAAGGCAATGCCTTTAATATTGAGGCCTTTGATCTCTTTTGCGTACTAATTACCAGTTTGGACTTTCATTATACTGCTCCTTTAATGCCTTTTTTCTTTACTTTTATTTTTTTTTTCCCCTGGTATTTCATATTAAGTTTTAGAAATTATTTTTATGTGACTGTCTTTAAGTATTACATTATTGTCATACTTTTACATTATACCTCAATGTGATACTGTAAAATCACCAGCAGCAACCTCTCTCCATTACATCATTGTTATCCATGATGAAAATACACAATACATTTTTCTTGAAGGTACAGTCTTTCTTGCCAAAGATGTTATTTCACAATTGCTTTCTTTCCATTTAGGGGTAGACTGGTTAAATGTTGGGCACCCTGGTAGAAATTTATACATGAAGAATGACCACTATCTCTCTTTTTCCCAAGAACAAGGTGAATTAGAGTGCTGGCTAGGGAGGAGATAGCACACAAAAAGGACAAGTCGTTCAGGAAGATCTTGTGCAAAGCAGAGAAGGTCTTACTGGTGAAGATTGGAAGAAGTCATTCCTATGAAGAGACAAATACTTGAATCTAGTGATCACAGCTGTTTGGGAATAATCAGAAAATGTAGATATTTTAAAGACTTGTTCATCTGATAGCGGCACTTCAGTCCCTGCACCTGGAAGCATTCTAAAGAATAACAAAGAGAGCAACCAGATATAATTATCATGTGTTTTATTTTCAGCAAAGGTCTGGTGTCTCAGACTTTGACTATACACAGTTCAAGGAAAGCTCTGAGGAGAACAGATGAAGAGTTGGGATTCCAAGTGCACAGTAGGAAGACAGGGAGTAGAGGAGCTTCCTCTTTGTCTTTAAAGTGAGGCCCACATTTGTGTGGAAGCAGCTCTGTTCTTATTTCACTCACCTGCTGCTGCTGCTGCAGTACCCTTTCTGCTCAGAGTCCTGGCCCTGTCTTAGCACTGCACTTGCATGTGGCTGCTGGTGCTTTCCAAGCAAGGCTGCAAGACTCACCTGAAGCCCTCTTTTCCTCACAGGTGGATCACAGTCTTTGCCTTTTGTTTGCAGTTGAACTCCCTCAGGGAAGGGTCGTCTTTAACAGCATTTTGTCATTGTTTCAATGTGTAGCTGCAGACCTGACACCTGTCATGTTGCCCGCTTGCTGGTCTCATTAAACACATTCCAAGATTGATTTCCTTTACAATTTCTGTCATGAGTGTTTCTTTACTCCTGTAGGTGTCAGTTAAAACAGATCAATTCCACTGTATGCACAGGGTAAAATAACTAGGGAATAGAAAGCCCTTCTTCCATCAGTATAAGCAGTTTGGTCACATGTATTGACCTTTTCCCCTTAATGTGATACTAGGACTTCAAGAGCTGAGGTAGTGTTTTGTCAACATAATTAAGGCAGTTTTAGTTTCTTTCTACACTTCTGCTTCTTGTTGCATCTCCAAGGTGCAGGCCCCTTGTCAACTAGCAGTCTATCTATGCTTCCCATGAGTTATATTTGAGTCTCCTCCAATCTGCTCTCAGGGGCTTTATACTAAAGGGAAAGGCTGGGAATGTTATGGAAATCCTTTTAGTTCAATAAATGTAGCTTTATAGGTCAAAAGCCTTCTTAATTGTCATTAAACTGTAGGTTTGCATTTTTGGAGGCGTAGTAACTATTCCATTTGTATCCCAGTGTGACAGTCTGCCGTGAATTTCAAGGAAGACTTTTCGGTGGTAACCTGAATGAACGATCATGAATCCAAAGTTCTCCTTTTCAGTCCTTCAGGACATAATCAAAGAAACAAGCAGAAAACCAAAATGTAGCCTGTTCTTTTTATATGTTTCATAGTTTATATGTTTCTTACAGCTTCACTTTATGTTTGCCGTGTGCTGATTTTCTTATTCTGGTTCTATATTTAAGGTATTAATTTATGACCATTCAGGGTCACATTTAATAAGTTAATTCCAAACAGTATCAATCCATTTGCACAGCTGTTTGTCTTTGGGGATCCAAACCTGAATTTGGAGACAGGTCTGTGTGTTCACACCTGTATGTGTTACATATCATACATTTGATGAAACTGGGGCTTTGTTACTGACTGATAAAGAACGTGAGTGAAGTGTAACCAAAATATCTACAATTTTTACACCTCAGCAGTTTCCCTCCGAGTAGGACTGTCATTATAATTGTTTCTCTACACTTTTTTTCCCATTAAAAAAGGACAGTTACTAACTGCTTATGCCTGAGAAAATTTGGAAATTAACGATGATATGAAAAAGACATTACTTTCTGTTTTACAAACCTTACCTCATGCAGCCAGATGAGAACACTAAGAGTGTGTAGGTAATTGGCTTTCCTGCACCCTGTGTTTTTAATTGCCTGGATATGCAGTCAGCTCAAGGTACATTTCTTGTGCTGTAATGAATTTTAACATAAAGGTTTATTTCTAGGTAGATCAGCACTGAAAGAGCTTTTCAACTGTCTTATAAAAATAATTTAAAGTAACACATTGATACCAAAACCTTGCCACCCAAGAAATTAAACATAGAATTTATTATGTAATTATGTGCTTATTTTACCAGAGGACATCAAGGTGGCTTTAGAAAAAAAATGAAGCATTCCCCAGAGTTTCTTTATATCATGGCAGTAGGTTGACATGGATTCAGGAATTGTTACAATTTAGATAAGTTTGAGAGATGTCGTTTCAGGTGAAAAAGCTTATTTAATCCTTATGTAATTTTAAATTCACTCTTTGCATTTGTTTGTGACTTGAAAAAGCAGGTAAATAAAGCTCTTCTTTCCTGACAAAGCATTTTGGATAAATGACATGAATGAATGCAATATGAGGAGTTTTAAGGGCATGTCATTTCTCAGCTGAAAAAGCCCCATCTAGTTGTAGTGTACAAATGAGTGCAGCACAATGCATAGAGTATACATAAACATTTCATTAATGTTGCCGCCAGAGTAAATAGGCAGCAGTTTTGAAATACCTCTGCTATCCATATTTAGAGAAGGTATTGAAACAAATGCGTATGTTGGATGTTGTTTGGGTTTGTACCTGCCTCTGATGTAGCTGTGACTTTGACTATGTCATTTACCTACACGCAGCTCTTTTCCCACTTGTGAAGAGGAGTGGTAATGGTTTCCTTCAGATGGAAGTTACAGAGTTTGTAGATGGCTCAAGCTCTTGAGGAGGAAGGATTTCTGTACTAGAGTTTTGAAAGACAGTGCAAGCATCTGCTGCGACACTGCTGTGAGCTCTCTTCATTGTCCTGTCCCACACTGATAAGTGAACTTGTCACTTAGAGCCAAGTAACTTAAACTTCACTAAATAAAAAGTAGTAATTGTATTTGCCCGTCTTTGTCAAAAATTTTTGTACCTGCATATGCAATGAGCTTGAGAACATCTATTTTTGTGATTGAAGATTTTGCCAGTTTGCTTCTCTCCACACCCCTAGTGTGTATGAATAGTCATAATCAGAATTCCAGTCTGCACATATGGATGCATTTTGATTCATTTAATGCTCTTTAATTTCAGTCAAGTTTCATTGCAGCAAAGGATCTCAAGTCTGAGTCTATTCCAAATACCTGTTCAAGATTGTAGGAGGGCATGGTGGTTTATGTTCAAAGCAGAAGGTCTGGTTTTTAGTCAACTGTATCAGTAGTCAGCTGCCTCTGGTAACTGTGCATCATTTCTGTATTTCTGTAAATATGTATTTGTCTGTGATGCTACTGCATATGCTGTATTTCAGGAAAAGCAGAGGTTTCTGACAGATGTCCTACATGAAGTGATGTTGCTGGATGGGTTGGCCAGTTCACATCCAGTATCCCAGGAAGTGCAGCAAGCCTCAGACATTGACAGGGTGTTTGACTGGATTGCCTATAAAAAGGTGAGACTAACTAAGCTTATCTGTATGATACAGGTATGTCAGTAGCTATAAGAAGATCATATTCCATCTGTAAAAGAAATACCATTGTAAAACTATGTGTGGGAAACTAATCTGTGTGGAATGCATTTGGAACATTCTACAGTGATTATAGCCAATTACATTCAACATATCAAGTGTTAGTAAATGTTATAAATGAACGTGGGAAGCTGTCAGAATTCAGTAAGAAGATTTAGGGCTTTTTATTACTATTTATTTTGTGACAGGGTCTGAATTGTGTTAGATACTTTAAAAAACAAAAGGATATGTAGATTTTGTCCTACTGAAACTATCTAGAAAACTTACCAAGGACTAAATTTAAGTGTAAAGTTTTTTCTATGCATGGGAGTTTTTCTGTCAGCTAGTGAAAACTCTGAAGTTATTGCTGAACACTGGGAGTGGAGAAGCTGTCTTCTGGTGTGGTGAAGGAATATGTATTAAATTCAGTCAATTTTAAATTGCATTTCAATGATTTGAAAGTATTTTGGCCAGGTTCTGGATTTAGCAGCTTCTATGAAGAAGTGAGAGGGTTTTCCCTCCTCCATAGTATGACTGGGCTTGCTGTTAGCATATGGCCTTGAAAGCTGGTGTTTCCCATCATACCACATGCTTATTCTCTGCTACAGGCTATGACATATAAAACTGTGCCTGAGGATCATGTCCAGATGTGTTTGCTGGGTGACACAGTGGCTGCTGCATGCAGCCTTCCTGTACAGGAGCTCTCTGATGATGATTCGGTCGCAAGAGTCTTTTGACTGTGGCCTTTGTGTCTAATAATCTTTTCCTCTGCATCATTTTCTGCCTGACATCAGACTGTGGCAAGACAGCATAGAACTGACTTGGTGACTGAACCTCCAGTTTATACAGTGCTCATTCTGGGCTGAAAAAGGGGTGTTATCCTCTCTTGTAATCATAAGCCATTCCTAGACTACAATAACTTCACCTTGGTCCTCTTCTGTGAAAGGATCATATGCCTGTAAGGATGAGCAAATGAGGGAATGTGTGTGTGTGTGTGTGTGTGTGTATTTGACAATTTAACAGTACCTCTGATGGAATGTAAAAACACAAAATACTTAGGAAAAGATTTTAAAATGCTGCAGTTGCTCAAGAGCCTAAGTAACATTTTCAAGAATCCCTTAGCTATCTTGGAAAATATTGCTCTAGGTCAATGAAGCTGTAACAGCCAGCAGCTTTTAGCATACTTAATATTCCCATTGTTCATATCTTTCAATCATATGCTTTCTGGTGATAGCTAGACCTTGGTAGGTTCAGAGGCTTATGTCACATGAGTATCTTCATAATTCAATGTAATTATTTTTTCTAATTTATACAGTAATAGTACTATCTTATAGTTAACTGTAGTACATGCCATGACAATTTTATGAACACTCTGCAACCATCAAGTAATTTTCATTTACATTGAAATGACAAATAGGACAATAGGACACATCTGTATACTGATAGCTATTTTGTGCAGGCTAATAGGATCAGTCTTTTTCTTGTGGAGATTACAGTACAAACTTTGTCTTGTATCCATCTAAGTAAATGTTCCTTTTTCAGTGTAACAGTGGCCATGCCCAGTGGATACAGCAGCATCTCTCCACTTAGCTGCTCTGGTGGCCAGTTCTCCTGAGTCTTAGGTGACATTGGGTGCGTTCACATCAGGGCATGGCCCTGTAAATTTTGAGCCTAGTTACCAGATCTAGCAAACTGCCTTAGGGAATGATGATGGAAGAATTTACTTACACACCTTCATAGCTGAGGAGATTAAAATAACTCCTCTTTCACCTGTGAAGTCTTTTTTTTTCCTGTCTGGTAATTTGTCTGTCTGCTATTCTCTGTAGCTGTTTTTCCATTTGGTTTAAGATACAAGTTGAATTGTTTAATAGGAAGCATGCAAGTTTAATTAACAGCATACAAGCCTATTGTTTAATAGGAAGAAACTTTCCTGACTTACTTTGTAGCTGTTGTTTTCAGTGCTTCTGTACCTTCCTCAAAACACCTGACACGGTTCTTTCTGAGGATAAATTAGAGCAAATTTAACATATCTTACATCTTACATTGTTTCTTTCCTACAAAATCTTGTATGCATGCATGCATTGCTTACACTGAAATCAGCTATGGAAATAAGCTCATTTATTAGATATTCAGAATAGAGCCTATTCCTCTGGCTCTCTAGTGTCTGCTAATATAAATACTGTGGTGAATAATATTAAAAAAAAAATCCAAACAGTTTAAAATCCAAACTGTAAAATTACACTGAAGTCTTCCACCAGGTCAGGTGTGTGCTCAAATATTTTCATGTGCCACAAAGCCCTTGACATATAATGAGCCCTGGTGGAGGGGAATTATTACTGGTGTTTCTGGAATGACTTTTTGGTTGTCTTTGATTGAGTGAATTTTTAAATAGCTGTAAAATATTAAGCTGTCAGGAATTTTTTTCTCTTAACTCTGCTAAACTTTGGGTTAGGACCATCAGTGAGGACTTTTCTACTGTCTTAAATAAAATATTTTTAAACAGTTTATCACTATGTGCAGTATCTGTTCCATACATTTTGGATTTTTTTTCATTGTTTTCTAACTTTATTTAAAAATGTCCATATTGTGCTCCCTGAGCCCTTATATTGCCCATGTGATCTCTATTCTCTCTTCACAACTTTCTATGTGGTATTGAAATGATGAAACTTTCTCCCATACAACCTTTGTTTCATGAAATGACAGTCATAGAATGTCATTGTTATTTCATTGCCTTTGCTGTCATCAATATGGCATAAATCAGACACCATGAAACTACCCATCTCTGCTAGACACTCAGCTGTCAGTCTAAAGATGTGCCTTTTTCTACACACTTCAGAAATGACCATTGAAAATGTACTATTTAATTGCCTCAGAGTTGAATATATTTTTAATTTTCAGTTTCTCATCCTTGGTGATTGCATGTGTGAAGAAATCCATGACATAAACCCCATGGCATTCAGGTAATCCCACAAGCAGAGTGAGACAGACACCACAGCCTGGCAGCACACAATGTTTTTCCACTTAAATGGTTGAGGGTAAAGTTTTCCTCTTGGAAAAGCATCCTGCTAGTCACTCTTCAGATAGAAGCATGTCATCCTCCACTAGGGCCACAAATAAGTAGAGAAAAATGAGAAGTCGTGATAGTTCATTAATAAACAGTACCGATAGATGATTCAAGGCTCTCAAGTTGCATCAGAGAGTGCATATGTCTTCCTAGTGCAGCTGGAAGTGAGATAGTGTCCTCCCACGATGACAGGAAAAGTGGTTATATCCCAAGTGCAGTAGAAAATGTAGCCTGTTGAACACAAGAGTAGAACTGAGAATTGTTAAATCAAAGCAAAAAGCGTGACAGCCTTTCCACACCAGAAATAACTGACAGCAGGAATCATAGCCCTGGAGAGCTGCAGCATCAGAGGAGGAGAGAGTGCAGTGAGAATAAGATGAGGAGCAACAATCAGGATGGATTCTGGCTCAAATGAAATGGAGAAACAAGGCAGCTGCATCTCAAAGGCAACAGCCAGACCCAGAGCAACCTGAGGGAGAGCCATCTCAGACAGAACTAAAGGAGTCATAGCCCTAGCTGAGCAGCCACAGCCAGATAAGAGAAGGGATGAAAGGACATGTGGAGAGCCAGATATTTGAAGTCTTTTCAGTCAGCCTGCTGCATGCTTTGAAGTGTGCTGGTTGGAGATTCTGGCAGCAATCAGTGCAGGCAAGACTGTTATGATGGGTGTAGCTATAAAAGTACCCCCAAAAGAATATGCCTTTGTAAGTGACAAATAATAATCAAAACAAGGAAGGGGATGACTGAAACAGGGAAGAATATTCAATTTTTTCTCTCTGTGTAAGCTAAATTAACCTCAGCAGTGAGGTCAGTTACTGACCCTGACTTTGTAATGCAAAAAATTAGTTATTTCCTAAACCCTTGTATAACTTCCTTTTCCTTTTTAACTCTATGCCACATCTTTAAAATTTCGTTTTTCAGCTGTCAGTGTCAAGTGATGGAAGGAAGATTTATTTGTGATAGTAATAAAGGGAAACCATGCTTCCTGCTTCCCCTCAAAAGCAACATTCTGCATTAGGAGATATGTTCAGCTAAAACTTTACACAAAGAAAAATGCACAGCTTTCATACATTCTGGCAAAGGAGAATTTAAGAAATTGAAAGCAGTGGCTCGCTCACCCTTTCGAGTGTAATTCTCTTTGAAAACTTACAATGTAGTTGTTCTGCAAGAATGTGGAAGAACAGGAGGGCTAATGCATTCACTGGAAAGGCTCTCTAAAAACTTCATTCTTTCTGCTTCTGTTCCTCAGGCACTGGGAAGCACATTCACACTGAAATAACAAAACCAAACCAAAACAAAAACCCCAGACCACCACCCTACATTCTGTTCAGGAATAGTCATTCATAAGAAAGCCAGTTCATGAGTGCAGTGAAATAGTGATGGTGTGCATCTATGAAGTGACAAAAGAGTGAGAGTAGCTCATTAACAATGAAAGAAATATTAGATAAATCCTTATTAACTGTAAAATAGATTTTATTTTTTAATTTTCCTGCTAGTTGAATTGATAACATAAGGTCGTATCAAACTAGTTGAAAGTCTTAAAATACAATAGAGATGGCTTTGGAACCCATTCTCTTGCCATAAGAGAGGGAGAGCTTTTTGTTCCCCCTAATTTAGCTGTGCTGCTGTCTGTGAGTGCCATTAAGTCCAAAGGGTGCACATTTGTGTGACGCTGGTTTTTCTTCCATGACTTGTGAGTGCAGCAGGTCAGTGCCCAGATTGCAGAAGGTGCTTTCAGGAGCCATTTGTTCCTAATGCATTGTAGCAGAGGAGGTATCTTGTAATGAAAGGAATGTCTTTCTGTTTAGATAAAAAGGCTGTATGTTGTTACTGCTTCCTGTATGAAAGTCATTGAAATGCAGTCAGTGATACCAGCAGGTTCAAGTTCAGAGTAGCCCCAAGAGTGCCTGTCCTAAAGTATGGAGGCTGTCCCAGTTCAGCTGGTGGGTGCCAATGCCCAAAGCTAGACAGGTGCTTCAAAATATTTAAAATACTTCTCTTGACTCATCTTCATACCATCCTGACTCAAGCAGGAGTACATGGTCTTTAACCCATTGCACTGGTTAGTGTATGCTAGTTACTATTTTCTGAAGAAGAAAACTACATGGAAACTACATGGAAACTACAGCGTGTGGTATATAAGCAGGTACATGTGGACAGTGCTTCAGGAGTGTTATGTGCCCTGTGCCAGGGACAATTGCAAATGGGTTTGACTGGAAATAATAAAATGGAGCACAAATGTTAATAAAAGCATTTTATTTTAAAGAAGAGCTCATTAGACTAGACTGCTCCATTGAGGTAGAGTTATTGGGAAGACAGGACCTGTTGTGGCACAGGCCTTCTGCCTGTTTCCCACGGAAAGCAATGGCAAATGGCAGCTCCCAAGGGCTGGAGGAGATGATCAAAGCAGAAATGGCAACAGTGGGTCTAGACACTGTGTCTTACCATCCTTCCTTCCCCGAAAGGAAGCCATTAGAATGAACAAAACAGTGCATCTGTGTCTCAGATATTTTCATGGCTTAAAAGAGAGTGTTCATGAAGACAGGTGTACCTGCAGGTACTTGCACTTGACATGCTCTTGCCTTTTCTGCCTCTCTGTTTCTGCTTTGAAATTATCATTTTCAGCAAAGGGCAAAGCAAAGAGTTACAGGTATTTTCCTTTTTTTTTTCCCTGAAGGAGTTCAAAAAAAATGGTAGCGTACAGGCGAGGACTGATTTTGCTGATACATATCCTGGTTTAGATCAGTAACAGAAGAGCACAGTTACAAGTGTTAAAGTAACTTGGAAGAAATTGTAAGAATTAGAAGTAGAAAATAAATTTGAGTTCATGAAATTGAGTCAAAGGAAAAAAAAATTGACATAAGCATATAGTAAATATTTTTATCAAAATATGATCCTGTAAGATTTCTATTCAAAAGGGGACTCTCTAGAAAAACCTCTGTCACACTGTTTTGTTGTTGTTGCTGTTTTTTTAAAGGTATGTTTTAAGTACTGAATAGCTTAGAAAGCTTAAAGGAGGTATTAAAAAAGAGAAATTAGAATGACAGGTTTAGTTATAGATAGCTGCAAATCAGTCTTGGGTAAATGGATTGAGTTTCTTATATGGTATTTAGTGAACTAAAAAAGAATATTCATTTTTCTTGAAAATTTTCATATAAAGGCAATTAATAAAAAAGTGTAATGTTCCTTTGTCCTTGTCACTGGTGTCAGAACATGTAAGAGGGATTTTGGTGGTGAGGGCAAGTAAAACTCCTGTTGTAATTTGAGTCACGATAGCATATTATCTGGGCAATAGATAACATTTTATTATTCAAGGAAAATGATGTGACAATATCCAGCTGAAGAATATGATTAGTTATGGTCATATACCCCTGAATTTTCTTCTATGTGTCATGTTCCTAAAATTTGCAATGGAATTTATGACTAAGACAAGCATTTTGCCAAAGCCATCTTACTATCTGACCATTTTGTTATTATCCAGCCCTAGAACAGCTGTGTTTGTTAGAATAGAAAATGATTATGATTTCCAAGTGAAAAGCTCTCCTTGAATATAATGTTGCTTTTCAGTGATGTTTTGGCATCAGATAAATGGCCTTTCATTCTGTAAAGACAACATAAGGTGCCTTTATGCATCTTTGAGGATTTAATAAATACATTACAGGTTTGTAGGTCTATTTGCTGATTTGAAAAATACTGGTTTACCTATGCTGTTAATAAAGTTTTAAAAACCATGTAAGTTTTTTTTATTTTATTAAAACATATCAATGGCTTTATTGCTCAATATTAACAGCATGTTAGTTTGTGAGTGTGCACTGCTTGATAAGCAAATATCAATTGGAAATGCTGTTGCTTTAAAAAGTAAAGAAGATTAATTAAATTATTTTTTTCTAGTCTGTATCATTAAAATCAAGAAGGGATGGTTTTGTTTGGGCTCCTTTTAATTAATATAGTCCTTTAATTTAACAATTGTTGTTAAGTGCAGGGAAACCAGTGAGAGCCACAATCAGCCAAGTACATAGATGTTCAACTTTATGTGTGTAGGGCTGTGGAATTTATTTGGGTTGCTTGTGTGCTTAAGATACTTCAGTGCATCACTGAATGATTGCCTGGGCCAAGACCCTCAGGATAATCTCATATTGTGACATTTGGTACCGGTGTGCTGCATGATCTGCATATACCTATCTCCTTCCATACTTCTTCCCATGGCTTTTACCTGGGTTATCCAGAGACAAAGCCTCTAGGAATTAATTCAAACATTTTACATTTCTGTCACAGGGAGGAAATCATAGGCACATGTTTACTCATTTAAACAAGCATGTTCTCTTACCCTAATCAAATAAGGAAGCATTTGCACCTATCAAATTCCCATGCATTAAGCTTCATTTTTTTTCTTGTAATATTTGAAGGTGCCATTGGAGAATACAGAAAATAGCTACGCTGTTGTATTACAGTGCTCAGTTTCTGAAAATGAAAGGGGAATTTAGTGCTGGTGACTCATGATACAATCTAATTAATTCCCTGAAAGAATTTCTCAGTGGGTACTTATGCAGTTCTCAGAGATGAGATAGTTTTGATAGAGACAGCTGAAGAATTCCAGAGAAGCCTTTGCAATTATCTCTGCTGTTACAGCTTGATAGAAGTACTTTAGCAAAGGTCTCTCTGGAGCCTGCAATAGGATCATGTTGTAACTGATGTCATGAATAGGACACTCTTGTTCCATAATTGTCAGAGTAAGGCCATGTAAGATACAAGACTGTTCAGATGATAAAAGATAGGAAAATAAAATACATTTCAGCACAACCTTCTGAGTGGGAGCTGAGGAATGGCTGAACTTCTCCCTTTGTGGGAAAATGAAAAAAAAGGAGAGCATACAGTGAATATGTTTGCTTAAGGAAATGCAGCTGAAGTGCAATACCTGTGTTTGAAAGTGGTTACCCAATGTTCAGTTTTTCATACAGGAGAATTCAGTAAATTCAGTGCACTGTATGTAGTGTAACATGGCATATCAGTTAACCAAGTTTTTAAATAATTTATTTACATATGTATACCTCTGTCTACATTTGCGTAAATTTTGTAGATGTGACTTAGTCAAAACATACTTCTTTTCTGTTAAGTATCTCCAAGATGCAACATATTTAATTTTGGTGGCTTTTTAAAATTTTATGTAATTTTTTTTCAATGTCACATTTTTGCTACATTTTTGATGTACATTATTCTTTTGCTTTAATTCATGCTGTGTTTTTTCCCAATAAGCTAAATTTCATGGGGTATCCAGCTGTGGTTGCTTAGTACTGACAAAGAATGATTGTTTTGGAAAACGTGACTTGGATATTACTTGTTGGCTAGTGTTCACTTTACAAAATTAAAGTGCAAATGTGCATTCTTTGCCTAAGTGCTTGGCAACATGCTCTTCCAATGTTTGAAATGAACTTAGACTCACAGAATTACCCAAGATTTTGAGAACTAAAGAATAATGTATGAATTCAAGAAATTTAAGCTGAAATGAAATTTTACTCACTCACTTAAAAGCCCATTTGATTGCGGATATCCTTAGGCTTCTGTTTGACAGAGAACTGTAAATATATATTCAACATTTAAAAGGAAAAAAACACAACCTGTATGCTGATTTTGTTACATTTGCAGTTCTAAAAGAAAATGCTTCCTTGTATGTTTCATGAAGAAAAGATGTGTTTCAACCAGTACTTAAAACATATTAGCCAAAAATTGGAAGTTCTTCTGTGTTCTGAGGTGATTTTGGTGAGCTGATGTATGCCTGACTTGACTGTATGCAACAGATATGGCTCTGGCTTATTTAATGAGAGACGTGGTCAAAGTGTAAAAAGGGGACTGAGATTTTTAAGGACCTAACAGGGCAGTGCAATGAATTTTTTGTGTTGGACATTTCCTGCTGAAGAAGGGGTTAATTCCCATGCTCAGTTTATTCTTTGTAACAGATTGCAGAAACCATCAATTTGAGATAGGTGTGTGGGAAACATTAACTAAAAGAACTGTTAGTTGTTAGAAAGTCTGCAGATCTGAGTGGCATCCACTTGCACCTTCTGAGGGTAACCAGATACGGAGCTGCAGAACTTCTGGCAGTGGGATGTAGACCATCCTAACAAATAGTTGCTGTGCCAGAGAATTGCTTGGCAGCTGTAGGCTGGTGAGTTTGTCTTCCTTCTCCAGTAAAATGGAGGCTCTATGGGGTATAAAGGGTAAGATAACTGAGCACATGGATTAATACGTTAATCTTGACTGTTGCAAAGGGGAATTTGTTCTTACTATCCAGCTGGAGTTCTGGAGAGGAGAGTAAGAAGACAACAGATTTAAAAAAAGACAAGGCGCACCAACCATAACTCAGGGTCAGTCATTTAAGGAGAGAACTATTTAATGTATGTGTACTGTGGCTGATTAATTAAAAACCACCAATACTACTATACATCAGGTATATACTAGTAGCCATGAAATTTTTTATATTGGTTCTCATCTTAAATCAGGAGGTCTTTATGGAAGAATGATGCCTTTGTGTGTGGTCTGAGTCTTGTTTTAATCAGTGAAAAGGAAGCTGATGATAAGAACTTACTATTGATAATAATAGCTCTAACAGTATGAATAAAATTTAGGGTAATTGAGGTAGAGGATAGAGTAATTCACATTTCTCTTAGCTAGAGAGAAGTTAACCTTAATCCTGAATTGCAGGTTTATCAGCACACAGAAAAATAACTGTAGGCCTTCTGTTTGTGTCTCACTGAATTTGAAAAACAGGAGGTGTTATTACATATTAATCAGGACTGATTTTGAACTGACTACTGCATAATAGAAGAAAGTTAATAAATCACCTGTATTTAGTGTTGGTTTTGGTTTTGTTTATTTAATGAGAAGAAGAAGCAGAATGGATGGGTAGAGGTTTTGTGGAAAATTATGTAGTAAATTTCTGTTTTAGGACCTCAGTTATGTAATTTTTTCTGCAAGTCCAGTGTTCCCCTCCTCAGCATCTGACTCCTGCTTACACCTTGGATACCATGGGGGTGTTTTTCTTACCAGAATCCTTCCTGATTTTAGTTTTTGTGTCACAAAAGTATTTTTATGAACTAAATCAAACAGCTTTATTTTCTAAAGAAGGGTGACAAGGTGGATGTTGAGTGAAGAACAGATAAATTGAGGTTTGTGTAATTACTATGATTGATAGTTGGTGTTACGTGAGATAAATTGATAGGTAAGCCTGCAAGATGCTGTATCAGGCTTCACAAACTCGAGGAGGTGTTTTTCCACTGTTTACTTTTCCATAATTTTTAATGTTGCTTTGTAATTTACAGGGTAAAATATCTTCAGGGAGATTGATGTCATCTCACTTGCAATGGTCGCCATGTAGACACCTGCAGCTGAGCAGCCCCCCATCTCCCTGCATCATTAGTAAAGATAAACAGGCGTCTTTAGGGTGAAGTTTATCTGTCCTATTTTAGATGCATGTCTTTGGATGAATTGGGATGAGCTGAAGTGCTTGCTTCTCTCTCCTTTGCCTTTAAAGGAAGTCTAGGCAGCTGCCTCAGCTGTGTACAACTGAGTAAGCATCACTTAGCTACAATGTAGGCATTTGCACTCAGTCAGATAAATCTCAATCCTATGGTTAAAACAAAAACAGTGAAGCGCACAAAAGCACAATTAAAAAGAAAAAGAAGTTGATATTGCAGGAAAAAATGAAAAATTTTGTGGGAAGGAGGATGGAAGAGCTGTTTTCCACGTCAGCCTATTATGACCTCTTTTCCTTCCCCCGCTCTAATACATTTACAGAAAAACTGATTATTTTGCCCTTGCAAAGTAAGTCAGCTGTAGTTCACGGTTTCTGTTTTGTGTTGCTGACATTTTTCTCTCATGAGAACTTTTTAGAATAATGACATAATTTTTGATTCTTCAAAGAATAATGCTCTTACTATTATTATGTACTCTTAATCTCTTCACATATGGCCTCTTGTTCCTGCCTCTTGGCTTCTGCATAACCCTATGTGCTGGTTTGCTGATTTTTATATTGTTCCCTTCCCTGCAAATGCTTCACTAGTTCTTTATTTCAAGTGCTCTTCTTTGCTTTCTCTTCAGTATAGAGCATCTACCTTCAGCTAGCAAGCACTCTGCCCTCTCTCCAGAGCCTTCTGTTGAATACCTATCCTTGCTAGGCTTCTTATGTAAAAGTATGGTGTGTAGAATAAAGCGAAATATGATTTTTGTTATTTGACTGTATATTGAAAAGATCACACCAGTTTAGTACCTCCACAATTCACAAGTTCCCCCAGAATGGGGAATCAGTCTCTGTATGGCCTTTTTGGACAGTGCAGTTGAATTAATCTCACTGCACTTTAGATGTCTGTGGCACAGATGTGTACATATGAGCTAGTCACTCAAGCCTGCTTTTGGAGTGAATTACAAGAGATGGGTGCTTTTAGAGTACAATTCCCTCGATCTGAGGTTTACTTTAAGATAAAGTGCATCCAGAGATGACTCGTAAAGCCCATTGACTGTAAGGGAAGTCCAAACAACTAAAGTGATTATAGTCACAGTGCTATAGATACCTGCATTGAATCAAGTGTATCACTTCCTGTGTGGCTATGTAGCAGTACTGTGTTGTAGTAGTAGTAGTCATGTTTTTGTGAGTTCATACATAAAACTTAGTTTGTTTCCTGTTAAATAAAATTCCATTTGGTATCTTTTGTATTAATAAAATTCTACAAGATGCAAGTTGCAAGTGAAACAATTAATTAAGGAATTTCAAGTATAATAAAATTGAGATATTCAGTAAGTCATAGAATTAAATTGACTTACAGTAATTGTGATCTGTAATGATGTAAGAGGATCAAGATGTAGGAGTGGGTCTTCAAAAATTAGTTAGAAATAATCTGGGATCAAGGATGCAATCACATTATTTTATGTTGGCCTAGAGAGAATTAGACTGCGTGGACAGAATCAGACTGAATACCTTAGCTCAGCCCTGCATTTTGTAGGTTTCAAAGACTTGTTCAGTTTCCATACAAAGGAATTGTACTCCTAATTTTGGTTATGGATTGTCTTTACCATGTTGGTAGAACTTAACCAAGTTACCAAGTTTCTTCAGAAGAAAGAAGAAAGCACGTAAACTTCCATCCCTTCACACAGTGTTGGCTAACTGTCCATGAGTGAGTCTTCTCCTGAGAGCACTTCGCAAAAAAGAGCTGTATGCACCTAATTTCCATGAAGTAGCCAACATATTCTACTTTCCTTTCCTATACAGTGGAATCACAATGAGGCTGAGAAAGCTTCAGTGTATCATAGGTTATATGAGGGGCATGCTGGATGATCTTTGGGAAGTGATTTCACTAGGGTGTGCCACAGTTTCCTTTTAATTTGCAGAATATTGGCATTAATCTTAGCGAGTGCTTGTGAGATCTGCTAATGAGCAGTGCTTCACCAGACCTGGGCAGTGCCATTAATCATTGGATGAATAACTAGTGTATTTGTCTGGGTAGACAAATTAAGATTGGGTACAATGGCTTAAGGCGAGTCAGATTTTACACTGACAGGAACTAGGTATGTTTTTTGAATAGGAAAGAATTGCTTTCCACTAGACCTCTTAAACCAATGTGCTTTACGTCTTGACAAGGTACTGAGTCATCCACTGCCTGGAGGAAAGCACTTAAATCATCAATAAAGAGTCATTCTGCCCAGTAGGAGAGGCATCTCAAGACATCCTGTGTTGTTCTTCTGTTGGACAAAGGTTGGCAGAACAGAAGTGGCTCTGAGAGTGAAGTGGGGAACAGGCTCCTTGCATGTCAGGGTGTTCAGAGAGCGATGCTGATAGGTTCCAAAGGGCATCTCCTGCAGCAGGACAGTTTTGTTGGGATTTTTCTGTAGATTTAGGTCTAGGTCAGAGAAGCTTTTGGAAGGTGTGTCAGCTAAGTCCTCTGGACTCTATCTAGTTTGTTGCTTGCCAGGCAGATAGGCAGTGGGAATGTCAGCACACTGGGCCATTCAGATGACCCCAAGAGCTATGTATTCTGTTTTTCCTATAACTGAACTTACTGCACATATCTTCTTCACCTCCCACAACCCTCTGTTTAGGGTCATCTTCTAAGCTTCTCCTTTTAGTAAGCCACTCTTCTTTATGCCAGTTACTCTCTATACCTCTTACATTTTATCCTTCTGCCTGCAAACCTGTTTTGCTTCCTCCCTAGTCAGAGTGCCAGTGTTTGCTGCCTTATCCTGCTCTGCTTCCCGGAGCTGTGAACATGTCAAGAGCTTCTGCTCTTCTTATGAATGTGTCATTGTTCTCTCTTCTACCTACTCTCAAAAGCTCAGGAAATGTGAAATGAATGGTTTTCTCCCATTTCTTTACCCTCCAGACCGAGGGCTTCATTTACTCCTGTTTCTTCATCTCTCCAAGACACTTTTTTCCCTCTTAAGGTTCTCTTGCTTTTTTGAATCCATTCCCTTCCAGGAGCAAGTCAAGAAAGCATTTGCTTTCCTTGACTGAGGAAGAGGGCAGAACTGTGACAAACCTATTGTTCTGCAAGCTGTAAGTAGGGTTTCTGGGTTTCCTGAAGGTAATTAATGGGTAAAGGTACTTCTAAAGTAGCTGTGAAAAGAGATCTGTCTTGAGAGAATAGCCCTGCAGTTGTGTCTTGACTCTCCATTCAGTCTTTGCTTGCTGTTTTCTTTTGTTTGCTGTATAATGGCCAGCCATAGTCCATCCAACATGTGTCTAAATGTTACCTGTGAGGGGAATTCTATAATTTTTTTACATGTATATGATAGTTCTTGGTCACTGGATAGAAAAAAAAAGACTCTGTGGGCAAGATTATATGGAATTATTAGCTTGCTTACTTTTTACAGAAATCAGTGGAGTGAAGGTGCTTATATAAATACATATCTTTGGTTACTATGTGAAATATAAACTGTGAGAAAGAAACCAGGGCATCCTGGAATACTAAATAGTGAGTAGGAAAAGGGATGTGTGATGAATAGAAAAATGTCTTCTTGTTGAGGATTTTGTCTGATACGTTTTATGGGTCTTTTTGTTTCTGCTACAGATGTTTTGGATTGCCCTGCCCAAGTTACTTACAGAATAAGCAGTGTTTACCTGTTTATGAGATTAAAAAAAAATCTTCTGTTTATCTGCTTAAACAGATTTATCTGCTGTTTATCTGCTTAAATGTCTCTGAGAACTTTACTCAATCTGTTTCTCTAGTAATACAAGGGCAATAATGTTTCCTGACCTATGGTATTGTCTGCTCAGGTAATAATCTGTTTTGAAAGGTGTTATTTCCTATTCTGCTATGTGTTCCAGACATGAAATGTCTTCTGGTAAGATTATATACCACCATAATAACATATCCTAGTGTTAATGATGCAAACACCATGTTTTGGTTTATTCAGTATTCAATTCCTAAAAACAGCTCAGTTATTCTGCAACCTATATAATATTTTTTTTTGCTGCCTGTATGAAGGACTTGTGTTTTCTTACAACTTACTAATAATACACAAATATTTCTGATTTATGTCATTATTTCAAGCACTGTTTATTACAGATCCATTCAGTACTTAAAAATAGTCACTGTATAAAAAAAATCAGTGGAACCTGATTGTGTAAAATGATCTAAAAATTGGATCACAGTTAAATTTCCAAACTATCCTGAACTTTAATTTAGCAGGAAAAGACATAAAGTCTTGTTTTGAAAGCTGAAGCTAGATAAATTCAAGTAGGCGAAACTAGATATCTTCCAATTAGTAAGAAGGTGTGTAGTTTCACTGTGAGAGTAAGTATTAATTGTGACACATTATATAGTACTCTGAAACATTATTCTGATCTTGAATTTTCTGAAGTAGAAAGAGAAACCATAGGGGTTTTTGCCTAAATTACTGATTGATCTCTATTAATGCAGAATAAATGTTATAAAAGTCCTTTTGGGTTTAGAATCTGTAAATTTTTGACCTATGTAATGTTGCTAATTTTTTTTTATTATTGTCTGATTGAGTGTTAACCTAATTCCTGGACCTTCATCTCTAGATGAGGTGATTGAATTCTAGCATCATGTTTTCTTAATGCCTTTAATTCATGGATTTGCAAGCACAAGTGTCCTTCCTCTTGTATGGTGATCAGTACTAAGTATAACATTTAAATATTGGGATTGGAAGATAGGTTGTCTTGAAATTATATTGTAAAGTGAGGTACTATAGCTAAATGGTCACATCAGGTCTGCAAAGTTTTTTCTGCTTGAAATAGAACACTTGTGCAAAGGGAAAATACACAGCAACTGTGTTTCTGAGAGTGTGTGAGAAAACTCAAAAAGGATGCTTAAAAAAAGCTACTCTTGCAAGTATCTGTTTCTTGCAGTAAGTACTGAGAATTAGAATCACTATGTCTTTTAGATCACTATGCTTTGCTTGAAGGGGAAGAGGCTAAGAACTGCTATAAGTAGAGAAAAAGTGCTATACAAGTACTTAACCTCTTTGCATGATAGCCTGGAAAATAACCTGACTATTAATAAGTCAAATATATACATCACATCTTATAAAATTCTTACGGAAATTATTCACTTGTAGTCACCAGATCTTGAAGGCTGTTACAAAGGGAAATAGTACCACTGAATCCTGGTGTACAATAGTGTAATGGAGATAAAAGTAGTATGAATAATCACTCAGGTAGAATTTACAGTGGACACTATTTCTTTGCTCTCATTTAAAACTGGGCATTTCTGTTGAGTGCATAGAAGAGTTGAGGTCAGTCACCTGTGGAACTGGCACATGCATACTCCAGCAGTGGGGGAGTGTGTTGTTTGACCTTAGTCAATATATGGGGCAGGATAGTAACAGTATCACTTTGCCTCCTCACTTTTCCTAGTAACCATTTGCATTATCTTCTCTCTCTCTTTTTCATTTTAGCACAAATAAAGATTGTATTAGTTACAGGTTTCAGGGATATTAGCGTTGGGTGGAAATGCCTACTTCTGAGTGTTTTTATTGTGTTATATTGGCATTCAAAACTGCTAACTTTGTTTCTCTATTATTTCCCATAGGGTGCAGCTCTGATTCGAATGTTGGCTAGCTTTATGGGTCACTCTGTGTTTCAAATGGGCTTACAAGTAAGTAAAGGCATTTCCATCTTTGTGTAGGTGTGTATTTCTAGCAGTTTTTCTTGCTCTTTCTCTTTCCTTTGAAGCTATATTTGCATCAATTTGTGGAAATGTTTCTTTACTTTAGGACCATCTGGGGTACCACCATGTCCCTGAAGCTGAATTTGATTGAAGATGCAGTTTCACCTATATTTCTTGTTGTATGAAGTGATTGCACTTTAGCTGGCATACAGTTTTGTGTAGAGTGCCACATAAAAGCCACTTTATCCGTGTGACAGCTATGTGAAGGACTAGCTGAGGAAGTAGCTACTTCTCTTCACCTGCATTTGACTGCTAGTCTAACAAATAATAACAATATAAGCCAGCTGGAAAACAAACAACTCTAAAATGAATAATGCTTTTCAGATAAATATTTTTGCTATCCCTTCCTCCATAGGAAAATCCTTGAGCTTTATTTTTACCTTTAATAAGCATGGAGTGCTCTCTGCCTTAACGATGTTTTGAAAACTCACTCTGTCTTTTAAAAGAAATTTAAAGAGGTAATATTTCTATACAAAGAGAAAGAAATTCAACATGCTGATTACCAAGGATGAACTCCTTTCAGCAATAATTCAGCACAAATGAGTGTTTCGTAAACTATTCAAAAACAAACAAGCCAAAGCATAAAAAACAATGCAATTCCCTCTATTCCATTGAAATCTGCTTGAGTAAATCATGTTACAGGCAGCTGTGATTGATGAATTATGTATGATACAGCCTGCTACTTAGAAGTGTCCTTTAAAGTAAATTGATGTTCACCTGAAATACAATTATGCTAAGTTGGAAGGAGTAATCAATCTTATCTGTTCTTAGTAAGCTTTTCATTTTGAAATTTAAATAAACTATGTCTAGGATCAGGTCATTTTTTAACAGAATAATTCTACCTCTAACCAAAATAAATTGGAAGATAAAATATAAAACAAAAATTAAATGAATGCATTGGTCATGTCAGAGAGGTAGTTTCCATGCAATGGCAATGAAAGGAAACTTGCTGAGGAAATGCAGCTTTTTGGAGAGTTTACAGGACAATCAGGGTTTGTAGCATAACTTGCTCATGGGACCAGCTTGATCGTTTGCTTAGTTCTAACACCAGGTCAGATCAATTAGATAAATTTCTCATCCAGATAAGAACTCTTTAAATCAGAACTTTCCTTCATAAAATCTTGTGCATGTCAAGGGTAAAACCATCATGTCATTTAAGGCAGTAAGACTTCTGTCCTTAGTCCAGCAAACTCCAGATTGCAGCCAGAAACGTTTGTTTGGACAGATCCATTCATAGAGGAATACAATAGCACTTTTTCCCAGTGGAGTATGTCACTCAAGGTTTTAGAGAGGAAAAGTTTTAGTGTGTACATCTCAAACCCCGTTTTTCTGTTTTCTTCTATGTTTGCCTGAGAAATAACAGTGTGCAAGTTGTCCTGAAACAGACTGAAAAAAAAGCTCAGATCAAAGAATAGCTATGTAGGGATTAATCGTAATTACCATAAAGTTGTAATAGAGCTTTGGTTTTTGATTTGAATGGTTTCCTATTATTTCTGCTTTTCACTGGTTTGGCTCTAAATAGAAACCATTCTGTTTGCTAATGAAAGTCTGTGAAAAATCTAACTGTGAAAATCTGAGTAGTGCAAGTCTTGGAACCGGTTCAGTAGAAAGATGATGATTTTAACTAAAACCAGTTTGAAATTCAGATAGAGATTTTCCATGTTTATGTCTTCAAGCTGAACAAAATAATACATAAAGTTCTAAGTTTTTCATAAGCTATAAATTATACAGTTGGAAATATCTGTCAATCATTTAATTCTTTGTATTTTGCAAATCTAACAAAATAATGTTCCTGACCTGTACATTCAGGGGGCTATAGCTTTGCTAATGATAAGGGAAATTAGAGGAATAATTTACCCTTTCTGTCATGCCCTGGTTTAGGCATTTTAGCTCTTTAGCTTGGTACCATCACTTGGGTTTTTGAATTATGTTGCCTTGAATCCTGTTTTAACATGGAATTCTAATATTCAACTAAATGTCCTTTCTGCAGAATAGCAAAATTGAATATTACTACTATTTATAAATCTCTTCAAATAACAAATATTCTGAAAATGCACTTGATGGTTCATTCCTCCTGTGTTATTCTAATGGCTTGCTGAGTAACTGAGTTCTGAAAGACCTCCATAGCCAGTTTTTCCAGGAGAATGCTGTGGAAAATGCTGTCAAAGGCTTTAGTAAAGTTCAGGTAGATAAAATCTGCAGCCTTTCCCTCGTCCACTAAGTAGGTCACAGAAGGGGGTCAGGTTGGCCAAACATGACCTTCCTTGCAGTGTGCTGGCTGGGCCTGATGCCCTGGTTGTCTTGCATCTGCCGTGTGATGGCACTCAAGGCAATCTGCTCCATGACCTTCCCTGGCACTGAGGTCAGGCTGACAGGCCTGTCATTTCTCAGATCATCCTTCCAGCCCTTCTTGTAAATGGGTGTCACACTGCTAGCCTGGGATTTACCCCGTGAGACAGAACTACTGGTAAAGGATGGAAAGTGACTTGGTGAGCACTGCTGCCAGCTCTCTCGGGACCCTTGAATGGATCCTGTCCCTTCTGATAGACTTCTGTGTATCTAAGTGGACTGCTGACCGTTTTCCCTCAGATGTTTGGTGCATCATTTCTGCTCTCTGTCTCTGTCATCTAGCTCAGGGGGCTAGGTACTCAAAGAACAATTGTCTTACTATGAAAGACTGAGACTAAGAAGGCATTAAGTACCGCAGCCTTTTCCTCATTCTTTGTCACCATGTTATTCCCTATATTCAGTGAAGAATGGAGATTCTCAGCCCTCCTTCTGTTTCTAATATATTTATAGAAACATTTTAAAATGTATCTTGCAGCAGTGTCTAGATAAAGTTCTACTTTGGCTTTGACTCTTCAAGTCTTCTGTCCACATAACCTGGTAATGCCCTTGTAGTCCTCCTGAGTTGCTTGCCCCTTTTTCCAAAGGTCATAAACTTGTTTTCGTTATCTGAGCTCCAGACAAAGCTCTCTGTGCAGCCAGGCTGGTGGTCTTCCCCACTGGCTTGTCTTTCAGCATGTGGGGATGGCCAGCTCCAGCTTTCTTAAATATGTTCAGCTGTCCTGGACTCCTTTGCTCTTCAGCCCAAGGGGCTCTCTCAATGAGTGTCAAAAACAGGCCGAGGTAGCAGTTCTGCTGACCCCTCTCCTGACTTCTCCAAAAACTGAAAACTCTGTCATTTCATAATGGTGAGCCCAAGATGCCCTCCAATCATCATCTCACCCACCAATCTTTGTTCACAAACAAGAGCTCCCGCAGGGCAACTTTTTTAGTTGTCTTGCTCACCAAGTGTGTCTAAAAGTTAACTTCCACACGCTCCAGGAACCTTCTATACTGTTCCCTCTCCACTCATTATATTCTCAGTATTATTTAAAATAATTTTAGTGTATTAACTATGTCCTTGAGTGTTTAAAAGATGATAAAAAAGAGTACTTCTGAAGTCTTATTTAAGTAGCATAAACCAAAATGAGCAGTTCTTTATTTGTGTTTGCATTGTTTGTGGTTTCATCCAAATCAAGGCATGATTCATCGTCTTATTAAGAGCTAAAGAATTAGAGCTTTAGTATAGGAGACACTACAACAGATAAGGTAACCTTTGGGTTAAGGAGAGGAAAAAATAAGGTTTAGAGCAAGAAGCAAATAGGATTGTTACCTTATTTCTTAATTGTTTATTTTTTCTTACTCACTTGGCATGTGAACTTTTTGAAGAGCAGATGGAGATAGCTTGGAGGTGAAAAATCCCTTGTTTGTCAAAGAAAACAATCAATTGCGTTAATAGTAAGAGAAAAGTTGATGGAGGAGAATGAGGCTCTTTGGTGGTTATTCTTTACCAATAAATATGATCTGAAGGAAATGTACAAATGTGCATGTGATCTGTAACAATTCAGCAAACTGCTCATTTTTACAGCGTAGATGTCTTTGTGGAGATTCATAGCTGTCAAGAATAACTGGCCTGTTCCTATGATGGTAAATATATTTGAAGGGCCATTTGATTATAGTGTGGCAGTTCCACAATAAAGCTGCATCCGAGAGACTAGTGAAGGTACGATTTTTGAAAAGCCTTTCAAAGATATGATGTCTTGAATCATATAGCATTTCAAACAGGAGGTTTCGTTACAGACAGAACAGTCTCACTGTAGCACTCCATAGACAAAGGCAAAAGAGAATGTATTTCTATTGGCTGTAATGAATAATTGAATAATGACAGTAGTAGCCACAGCTGGTAACACTTGCATATGAGAAAGTTACAGCTATTATTTTTGTAGAAAATGTCTAATAAATCCTTCCTTCTCACAGCAGGTGATTTCTGTCTTTTTAAAAGTTCTGGCATCTTACATGATGTGCAGTTTCTTATGCTCCAGGAAAATTTAAGAAGTGCACATCACTGAATGCCAGTACTCTTCTTAAAAAATGGTGTTGCTCTTCAGTCAAAAAGCTATTAATCAGGTA
This sequence comes from Irena cyanogastra, assembly GCA_013397155.1. NCBI lineage: Eukaryota > Metazoa > Chordata > Aves > Passeriformes > Irenidae > Irena > Irena cyanogastra. Next base: position 333,409 of record VWZV01015164.1, read on the forward strand.
AGAAGGTGATTAGAATATGAAGAGGCTTGGTCAGCACCACTTGCTCTGATTATGTTTCTGAATTGCACAGATTGATAGAGGTAGAAGCCATAAGTTGGCCTTATCATTCAGTCATCACTCAGGGTGGTAATGTGCAATATGATGCTAGGTCTATGTGATTTTCTTCTCTGGGCTGTTGTTCCAACTCTGTGCTTGAAACAGATGGTTTCTTACATGTCTGGTGTCACTGGATTGCATTTTTGGGAAGATTTTACTGCTTTATGACAATGCATCTCTTCAAGTAATCAGTGCTTGGTTTTTATTTTTTTCAAATTAAATAGAGAGAAATACCAGTGATTTGAATGTCTGGTGTTTTAAAAGGCACCTCCAGTGCTGTAATGAGATATTTCTGCACTAGTTTATTCTCTTATATTTGGTTTGATTATTTTGGAGCTTCATCTCTATTACTGTACGTTTGTCAACACTGCATTTCATTTGCTGTGTGACAGCTCATTGATCACATAGATCTGTATCCTTTTGAACTTCACTTGCTGCTATGTATGTGTTCATCACTCACTCTGATTTAGTGCATCATCAGCAGTTTGAATTAGTTACCATAGGAATCTCTGCTTCTATGATAAATTAACTACTTTTTAAGCTTCACATTGTACCTTTGGAAGAATTTTCATACAGTCCTCTAGATAGATACTGTCTCTTTTGGTGCTGTAGAATGGCCACTGTATTGAAACAAATTAGTCAGCCTTTCACAGGTGCTGTCTGGGGAAGTGTGGTGTTCAGGCTATTAAATACAGCCAGGTTCAGATTTCAGTCACTTCCTAGCATCATATTTCTGGCTATTTAAGCTTCCTTTCATCTGCACTGCTTTTCCCTGCTTTTTAGACACCTACAAAGTGCATGAAATAGTAGTGCATGAAATATTTTCATCTATTTCCAAGGTATTATATGATAATCTATTTTTTACATAGTGTATTAAACAGTGTAGCCATTTAATACCTATTTATTATATCTTTATTGCCAATTCATAACAGTTAGTTGTTTGCTGTCTTTAATGAGACATCATTAGAGACTTCTTTCCAAGAGTTTTCTATGAAAACACAAAATCTGCAAAGAGAAACAAAAAGGCATCTCAGGATCAAGGTCAGTGAAGCAGTAAACTGTGATGCTGCCTTCAGATCACCAATGCACATGGAACTACCTGGAGTCTTCTTTTGCTCAGTCCAAGGACGTAACTTTTGCCACCCAGGAGGAGCATCTTTACATCCACAGTACCTCTGGTGTTGCATTTACTAGAAGCTGAGTAAAGTACTTTTCAGCTGATTCTGCACCCACTTCCTCTGGTTTAGAAAAGCAGTGTATGACCTTGGTGAACATCAAAGTATCACCGTGGATGTTCTGCCTGTTAACTGTCAGAGTTAGTTGCTACCAATCCCTTTATCTGAGAATTGTCAACTGGAGAACTTGAGCATGTTAAACGGAGGACTTTGGAAGTCACAGGAAGTCTCATAGGAGCTGACATCACTGTTTCCTACAGTGCATATCATATGAGATTGTTAGCATCTTTCACCTTTTTTGCCCCCTCAGCATTTCTTTTGCTTCTAATGTACATCACTCTGGATTTTAGTTTACATTTGTTAAAGGAATTCAGCGTTATGGACTGAATTCCTGTAGCTTTCCCACCTTGACTTACACAGGTCAGTAAAAGACAGTAGTCAGTTTCTTGCATAAGAAACTTCTTTAAGTTGTTGTGTCTCAATATTTTTTTACTTTGAAAATGTTAAAGATGGATAGCATAGTAAGGGCCAGACTTGGGTATCACTCCAAAAATGGAAATTCTTCCTCTAACTCCAAGAGTATTTGAGTATACTGTGTGTAGCAAAATGCTAATGCTTAAAGGAAATTGGAAGTTGCATAATATAAATGTAAAGTTTTTGAGAAATGCTAAAGTTAATTTTATTTTTCCATTACTTTTTTTTTTTTTTAATGTGTGTGCACCTTTTCCAGGTTATTAAATTATGCAAGTACCCAGTGTTTTCTGCATAGGAAATGTCTGATTCAGTTCACAAGGTAGACCATGCTAACTGAATTGTTCTTCTTTTTGATAGTTTCATATACTTTTCATTTGCTTTGTAGCCCAGTTCCTAACTGCTACATTCAATTTTCTTAAATTTCATCCACTGTGGTATCAGAGTGCCTCATCAACAGTTAATGCAGAGGACAGAAACCTCAAAGGGAAGAAAGGCATGGTGCTAGGGTGGAGATCTTGGCATAGAGAAATTGAAGTTAAAATTTATGCATGTGTGAAGTATGCAAAACTCCCATGTGTCTGAGGGATCAGAAGAGTTTATGTATTCAAAGCACAGCTTCCACTGGTATCATTGTCAACTATGTGGCTGCAGCTTAGCCTGTGTAGACACCAAGGTGGGTCTCCAGAGAATGTTGATCATTCAACTAATATTTCTTTAAAGAAATTAATGAGAATGGAGTGCCTGTACATCTGAGGGGAAACTGGACCAATGTGAGTAAAATGAAAAAGAACCATGAAATTTGGATATCTGTTTTGAAACCCAGGAAGATATTCTGTTAAAATGTTTAGCATTGTAAACCACTTCAGATATTCAGGACAGATGTCACATCAGGTTCAGTCACGGAGTCCAGCTCTGCTACCAGTGAGACCACAGTGCTGTCCTGGTGTGCAACGAGCTGATCCACAGACAGAGTGAGGGTATTTGGTTTGTCTACAGTTCTACAGTTTAACTATTACCTTTTTGAAAGCAGAACATTGGCAGAGTTGAACATAATGCACCCACAATTTTAACAGCCACACATCACGTGTGCTGGCGGTTCTTGTCCCATATAATGTTGGTGCTCTGCAAAAGGAGCTTCTTTCTGAAATGGTGCATTAGCAGAATATTCCTCTTTGGTTATATTAACTCCTTTCCATCTTTCTACTCTGCTTTGTGTTGCTGGAGCATTTGGATCAGACAGTTTTCTTCCCCAGTTTTTGGGGTTGCCAGGGGGAGATATGGGCTCTTTGCTTTCCACTTCAGGGCCTGGGTCTCCCTCTGAGCATAAGCAGCTGTGAGCTGTTGGTGCAGGGAGAGAGAGGGTCTCTATAGCTGCTGGGTTATCTGAAAGTCATCAGTGCTAGGAAAAAGCATTTTCCTGGTACAAGATCAGTTTCCTTCTGACCTTTAGAACTGTGCTCCAGCGCATGGGGTCAGCAGAGGATAGGACACACTGATAAAAGGAACTAAAACGTAATATTTTTCGGTACTTTCTGGTGTTGACTAAAATTTTGGAGAAGAATTGAATCTAAGATGGACTCTTTGAAGATAGGATTTCATTTCAAACAGTTACACTTTGCCCACATTGGAGGTTGCAGCAAGGAACATAAAATGTGGTGAGGGTAGATGCTGCTGAACCTCAATAGCCAGCAGTGTCCTCAGTGCCTAGGTTCAGAGCAAGGTTGGTATTACCTTCATTAGGAGGAAGTCGTCGTGTTCTTCAGCTAGGATAAAATGTTACTTTGCTTTGCTGCTGAAGCTTTTTACAAAAAGAAAAACAATTAGTATATACACTGTGTATAAACTGTGTATAAAGTTTGTTTTCTCGGGATGCAATTGCCCTTTATGGCAATGTTAGAGTCAGTCATGTTACAGATTATGCATAGCTATTCACTTGGCATGCCTTCAGTGAGCTTCTTTCTGTTGCATATGAAATTCAGTTACAACTGTTTTCTCCTTCATTTTTATTATAGGAATTATTAAGAAAAAGAGTGATAGGTATGAATTCTCAGATAATGTCAGTGGGCTCAGCAGCTATTAATGAAAATCTTTTCTTTTGGAATAGAGTTACACTGTTTTCCTGATAGCAGCTCAGTGCCAGCCTTACCTCTGTTGCTACGAGGCAGCTCAGTGGATTTTACAGGGCACTGGAAGTGAAACATTTTGTGCATGATTTTGCTGCTCTTATGCAATCGGAATTTCCATTAGCTCTTTAGAAGTCAGTGGGGATATTTTCAGAACAAATACTGCAGGATTGAACTCCTAGTTAACACATTATGTATATTGGAAATTAAATAAATAAATCAATCTACTTCAGTCTAGTGGAGAACATTCAGAAAAAAATGTCCTGAATCCATGCTGGACAAAACATGCTGTTGTGAAAACTTTCTCCTTCTCCTTTATCTTCCCTTTCTTTTCTTCCTCCTCCCTTTTTCTCTTCCCCTTCCTCTTCCTTTTCCTTGCCCTACATGCATTTAAAGCTCAGTTACTGTAGCTAGGTTGACACACACATCTCCAGATGTAAGGGCTAATGATTTTTAAAGTGTCTTCCTTTCGCAAAATGGAAAAAAAAAAAAAAGATGCAGCTCTAGGGACTGCATTGTATAAAGGTGTTTTGCACAATGAGGAACATTGCTCATTGCTTCTCCATCTGTTATTCACTGTTTCTGTACAAGTGTTGCAGATCCATATGATCTAGACACGGTGACATGCTTGCAGTAAGTTTTCTTGATTGGTTTATGGACACCTTTTCATAATAAGTAGCAATAACTTCTTTCTGAGTCTAGTGTTTATATAGAGAAAATTGTTACAGAAAAGTACAGCAGAGATTTTTTGCCAGGTTAGCAATTCTTGGGAATAGTTCAAGTTAATGCAGAGGAATGAGCAGCCAACCTGTCACAATTAGCAGGTGCCATCTAAATATGTCTGGAAAACTTTCCATCATTTATTTTCTGTGCACTAAGAATATATTTATTGAGCAATGTGTTGTTTTAGGTTAAAGTGTATTATACAACCAGACAAGACAGAATTAAATGAATGTACAAATTAAGTCAAATATACGCAGTTCAATTTTGGAGAGTGCTTTATTTCTGTAGGATTTGTCTTTAGCTCAGTATTTTAGTATCACTACCAAATAACACCTCAGATACATTTTTTTTAAAGCCAAGTTTTATATACTAGCAGGTTTCTCACTGCACAGCAGATATCATCAAACTGCCATGCACTAATTTTGCAATCCTTTTAACTGTTCTCTTTGAACTGCTTTGCCACCACACTGCAACTGCTGCTGCTGTGTTTCAAAATGGAGCCTTCCTCCTCTTCATATTAACAACTAAATGGTGAAGTTGAATTTTACAAAGGAAATAAACCTCTCAATTTAATATTTCTGATATTTTAACAATGATTCTCAGCAAAGCAGGATATATTTTAAAGTAGCTGGAAATTTGCTGGAATACAGATTTTTAATCAGTTTTAGATGTCCCATTTACATTGGGCTCACAGAGTTGCACTATGGAAGATTATTAATTGAAAAATTGAGTTCCTTGCAGTCATTTGAAGTTTTTCTTATTTTCATGTGTTGGAATGAAAACAAAGGGCCACATTGATTTTAGTTAGCTTATTTCTAATTTACAGTACTGGTTTCTTATCAACAAGCAGTGGGTAGAGCAAAGAAAGCAATCCCATTGACTTAATGATGGCCCTTGCCTGCTTTCTTTTACTGGTTTCTCTTGTATCTCAGCCTGCATATAACAGGGCACAGGTCCTGTCTGGATCTTCTAAATGAATGTTCTACTTCTAATACCATGGATGAGATACTCTCAACATTGCCCTAATTTTTCTCCTGCAAAATCAATGCTAAAACTCCCATTGGCCCATATAGTGCCAGAAATGTCAGTTCTGCTGATCTGATTATTGTTAGCATCAATGGGAGTATCATGAATTACAAAGGAAAAAGGACAAAGTAAAATGCTGTAATTATGTGGTCCATTCAGCATCATTTGCTCCAGAGAAAATTAAGATTTATTTCCATGTGTGGTTCCAGTTTCACTCTTTCTGATTAGTAGTTATAGCTTGCTGTTTAGACATAATGATTTAATTGTAGATATTACATGTTGACTGGATCTTTTCCAGTTGCTGCTGCTTTGTCAGGATTATATCACGTTGTATGGGAAAAAAGTCTAAATGTACCTTTTGGAAATTAAGGGTTGGAATTTCAGCTGGTGTACAGTGATAGGATTCCACTGAGTTCCTTCTCTAGGATTTTATGTGTTGACTGAGATAGTAACCCCAAGAGGAGGCAAAAACAGCTGAAGTGAATTTTTGTATGATGGCTTTGAAGTATGTTGCACACCTTTCAGGCTTTTTAAAAATTCTTTTTACCTATTTGTGAGTTTGAACTAGAAGCTAGCTAAGAAGCTCCTGGTAGTATACATTTTAAACAGAGTAACACAGAAGTTCATTCAAAGCTGCAGAAGGTGGGAATTATAATTGGATTAGTTAAACCTCATGGTAGCCCCATGTGGACACTTTAAAAACTGAAGTTAAATGTTATTTCCCTTTCTTAGATTTATGATAGTGTTTTTATTATTATTTGAACCTTCTAAGCTTAGTCTACTTCAGTTCTGAATGCAGTGTCCACACATAATTTCTAATGAAGGTTAACTAATTCACTGTAAAAATTACCTTATTGATGAGAAATGACACTACCAACTGTTACTTAAACATTTGAAAAGAACATTTGAGCATCACTTTTAGAGAAGTACGCTTCAAAATGTTCTTCCCCTTAAATATGATGCACGGATAATCTTTCTCTTAGGTATATTCTGAAATCACCACTGTGTGTCTTTCTGTCCAGTCTCTTTCATAGTGCTTGGCACGTACTTGGACAGGACACTGGCTTAGGAAACCACTGTTCTGTTTTCCTCAATGCTGCCTCCAGCTGTTTTTTTCTCCATTCATGGCCACCCAACACCACTTCATTTATACCAGTGGAAGAGTTTGGAGTCCTCCTTGGAAGGAGGATATCCTTAGTGGGGAATGTTCAATTCACTCCTACACAGGCCATTTCAGAGGTCTAGTCTGCAAAGCAGCATCACAAACAGGGGGATGGGTTTAAGGAACAACAGAGGTTGTGGGAAGTGCTTAGTCTGGCTGTACCACCAAAGTATCATCAAACTGTAGCTCAGGGCAGGTACAGGAATGCATTTGATGCTGTGACTGTAAAAGATGTGAAAATTTTAATACTAGGTAAGGACTATCTACGTAGTCATGCCTGCTGTCTGCAGGCATTACCTTATACTCCTTATATGCTTGCTATTTCAATATAATTTTGATGCTGGCTTTTTGTTATTTTAAGTTGAAATGCGTTTTTACTTAGTTAAATTCTTGAGTAACTTTATTTTTTGTAGGAAGAACACATTTTAATGTAGTAGTAGATTAAAGTATAGAAATAAAATCAACATTTTTGATCCTCTGGTAGAAACTGTGATGAAAATATATTCTATGACTCTAGTGTATTCTGTATGTTGGCAGTTTCTTACTAGACTGCCTAGAAAGCAGTTCTGGGCACTTCTAGTAAAATGATGTAGAAAGTAAAGCAGTTGTTTGGCTTACTTGTCCAGGAAAAAACCCATTTCCAGGTTTTTTCTTAGCCGGCATTGCAGTAGTGCTTTGACAACTGGTTTGATAACAGCTGTTCTTTCAGTTTGGAGGTAGCTGTGCAGCTTGACTCACTTGTACAAATTAATTCTTGACACAAATAGAGCTAACCCCCAGCTAATTTGCCTTACACAGTGTTGACCATGACCAGTAATGTGAATTTACCTACTCCTTATATTGTTGCTTGGCTGACTGCCCAACCAGGAGGGTGGTCACTTCTCTTCCTTGTGGCTGTTTCTTCAGGATTAGTCAGTTGTACAGCTGAAAAATACTGCAAATCTAGTTGGAGCTTTTCTATTCAGTAGTCTTCTTCTCTTATGGAATCTTCACAGTTTTGTAGCTTGCTGGTAGTCTTTTACCACTGGTTCTCACTTCCTCTTGTTAGTTGCTCACCTTTGTGGACATATGCACTACCTTCTGACCATTGCCTAAGCTTTTTTATTTGGATGTTAGACAATGTTAATATAATATGTGATAGCAGATTTGATGTTAGCACTGTGAAGGAAAGGAGTAAAAAGGGGCATGTTATAGTCAGACTCAACATCTGTCAGATGGTGTCTGGTGGCTTAAGATTAAGTATATAAATTTCTGGGAAAACAAACACACTGGATTTGATACCTGCAGCCTTAGATCCTGATTTCTACCTGAACTAAATGTTCTTATTTGTAGCATTAAATCTTCAGTGATATACAGCAGTCATGTAAAAAACCATTGAACAAGAACATATTGTAGGCCAAGGGGAGGAGGATGTGCACTGAGGAGTAGGAATGAAATACAAAAAAGGAAGGTAGAGGCAGGTCTCCTTTCCCTGAGCCTTGAGAAAGGAGAAACATAACCACAATTGGAGAGGAAAATAGTTTGCTACTTTTTCCTCCCTCATATAGTGGAATTTTCCAGTTATCTTTAGGAGGAAAATGAAGTTACTCAATATAAATCTGTTTGAGATCTCAGCACCACTCATGTAAGTCTGGAGCTGTTCCTTCAGCTGAGCAATCAACTGCATACAGATTAACTGAGAAAGGAGTTTAGTCCTAGATTTGATACTTCAGTTTCTGTTTATAGATGTAAAATCTCCCCTGAAAGTAAGGGGAGATAGTTTTGGAGACTTTCTCCTCCTTTACACTTGCTTAAATTTTTGGTATTAACTTTTGGTATTTATCAGTCACTGCCTTTTGTTAGTTGTGAGCATTATCAGGTTTGGAGAGTGGGGTAGTTTGTTTATTTTGTAACCAAGAGGCTTAGTCAATAGGCAATATTGCAAAGAAATGAAAGACTTTTCCCTTTTAAATAATCTCATTTTCTTAAAAAATTAATGCAATAAAAGGTCTGAAAACTTAATCAATNTAAAACCATCTTTCAAAATCTTTCAGCGTTTTTCACTGTTCCTACTACTGTTCAAGGTATCTTCTGCAGTTTGCAAGAAATAATTTCAAAAGCATTTATCCTTTTAATTCTTTTTTTGTGGGGGGTATTAAGATTACTGTTTCATAACA
>VWZV01015165.1:0-13580 GCA_013397155.1 Irena cyanogastra
TCTTGATATAAAATTTCTACTTTCCATTGCAATCATCAGATCTGACTGAAAACACCTTTAAACACACAGAATTTGTTGTTGTTGATGCTGTTCAGCATTTTTGAAGGATTTCACTATCATCTTCCCTTAGCAGAAGTTTAGGTTTAAAGGAGGAAAGTTATAGAAAAGGAAAAATAAAATGGATTTTTCATGTTTCAGCAAATCATTTAATTGTCATGACACTATAAAAATATTTGTGAAAAGAAATATCAGATAAATATATACTACTCAGGAAGTTATTTCTGATTACAAAAACTTGGGACATGGAGTAGGAATGCAGGCACAGATGACTGACACATTAAAAATAGTTCCACTTCCTGAACCAGTAAATCCCAGTGCCCTTTTCTGAGGCATGAAGATCACTCCCTCTCTCTCCGCCCCTTCTTACAAAGATACCAATGCAGAAGAGAACACCCGCTCCACATTCTGTCTGCACGAGCTGAGTACTACAGAAACCAAAACACCTATGAAGCTGGACGCATTCTTATTTTCTTATGGTATGTGCTGGCTGCCATGGTACCTTTATGGCTACCAAGAGGAGGAGACTTGCTGGTAACTTGATCTGATTTCCAGAATAGAAGACTCTAGATGTACATTTGTGGCGTACATAACTGCAGAGATGGGATTCACTGCACTAACAGGTGGCAACCATGAAACCTCTGGGAAGGCAAACAGCTCAGGTGAGAGTAAGAAGGCACACACCATGCATACATCAGAAGTACCAGCATAAACAGGGTGGGGAAAGGAGCTGTCAGCGAAAAAAGAGCAGCGGAGAAGAGAAAAGCAAGTATGTGGCCTTTGACAGAGGGAATTTTTAAAAAAATCAAACAGGAACAGAAACGTAGTGACATGATCATAGAAGAAAACTTCAATTCAAGGCATGATTCTGTGGAGAGAATTGATCAAAAGAACAGATTTTTGTAAAAAAAAAAGTATAATTTAAAAAAAAAACAGACACAAAAACAAGTGTAGCAAACCGAAATGCTTCAAATGGAAGGGAGACTATATAGTAAGAAAGGGGTTTGCATCTGTGTATTTGCTTACGTGGTAAAAAAACTTAAAACTAAATTCATTAGAACTTATAAATCAGCTTTTTACTAGCAGAAATACAAAGTATGAAGATGGCATAAACTTCTGCGAAGGTGGAATTAGTTTTAATGATTACACAATTGCTAATGTATGCAGAGACTGGTATGTCCAAGAATATATTTCGTCTAAAAGAACCTACTGGCTATGAAAGAAACATATACAATAGGGAAGGCAATTCAGCAAAGAACAGCAGTGGACTACAAGAACTGAGGAACAGTTATTTTTGCTAACTTTTCTAAATCACTGTATAGTTACGCAGCTAGGGGTTAACTCTAAATCTATGCAACAGGTTAAAAATTACAGAGAGTACCTTAACACAACGTAATTTCCGTAAATTCTTCAGTCCTCTATAAGTTATTAAAGCTATCTTTCCCAAAGACATTGTTGGGGTAAGTAACCTCTATTACCAATAAAGCACTGTCACACTTTATGACTCTTTTTATTTTAGTCTTCTAATATGATAGAACAGAAGAGAAATAGGAAGTTGAGACATATTCAACTTAGAGTAGAAATTACAATTTTGATTGGTCCCCATAAGTAAGGAAACAAGTACTAAACAGGCCAAATAAACAATGCTTCTAGAAGCAGAATGAGAGATAAACTCCAACTTGTAGGCTAGCACATGCCTATAGACTTTGGAGACTTACATAATGTCTAATGCATAAGGAATATTTTGCCTACAGTGCTTTTACTCTGAATTTAGCATCTAAGGTCTTCTCACAGATACATCACAGAGTGACCTATTTTCAAGTAAACTTACAGGTGACATTACAGTGTCTGGGTTTTTTTTTTTTTTTGTTTCAATCCACCTTTTTAAAAAAACAATCAAGCAAAAAAACCTTCCAGCCTTAAAATCAAAGACTGAGTACCAGACTAGTTTTCTTGTAGACAATACAGCTTCTGAAACAACAGAATTACACAGATCAACCAGCAGTGTGTTGTCACGTAATTGACACATAACTACACAGCATAACTGAATGCATCCCTGATGGACAACCAGTCTGACTGTAGTTTTTGCATCAGGAAATTGGCCACCAATTCTGTTAATCTCTTAAAAAAAAACACTGAATCACCATTTTACATTAAGTTCTCTGTTGATTTTTCAAGATTTGGCAATACTTCCTTTCTTTTTTACTAATGTAGACACAAATAACAAAAAAAAAAAAATGCAGGGAACATGCCTACTGATGTTGCATGCTGTTACTTCTAGGACCATGACAGAACTACTTTGATTCTCAGAACGCCTAATGTGCATAGATCTGTTACCCAGTAATATCTGAAACAGGAAGCCATTTGCCTTCTGTTTTAATGGAACATCTGAATGAACACTAACATACTCAGTAAAAACTACTGCATTTCTGAAGAATTTTTTCTCTCCCTCACATTCTATCTCACTCACCAAAACCAGTAATATTGCCCCTGACATCACTGTAATTATTCCACAGTCAACAATCAATTACAGTACATCCCATTACAAATTCACAGAAGAAGTGATTATGCATCAGGTTAAAATTAAATGTAAGAGAAAATAAACCAAGAGCTCATAGTACTTCATCCATCCCTCAAGAGAGCACCATGCAAATTAACAAGCTACAATGTTGTCATAACCAAAACATAAGAAGCTAAAATCATGTGGTCCAGCTAGCACATAAGAAGATACAGAAGACTGTATCATAGTATCATAGAACGGCTTGGGAGAGAAGGAACCTCAAAGATCATCAAGCTCCAAACCCCTTGCAGTGGCAGTCAGTAGACCAGATTGCTCTGAGTCCCGTCCATACTTGCCTTGAACACTTCCAGCAAAGGGACATCGACAGCTACTGTAGGCAACTTGTTCTAATGCCTCACTATGCTCACAAGAAAGAATTTCTTCCTAGTATCTAATCCAAACTTCCTGTCTTTCAGTTGGAAACCATTCCTCTTATCCTGTATAATACATACCTGTCCTTGTATAAAGTCTTTCTACATCTTTCTTGCAGGCTCCCTTCAGGTACTGGAAGGCTGCAATGAGGTCACTTCAAAGCCTTCTCTTCCCCAGGCTGAACAAACCCAATCCTCCCACCCTTCCCTAACAAGAGAGGTGCTCCATCCCTCTATCGGCTTGGTGGCCTTCTCTGGACAGTTCCAACAGTTCCATGTCATTCAGTTCCATGTCCAGCCCCTCGGCCACTAGCACACCCAAGCCCTTCTCAGCTGGGCTGCCCTCCACCTCTGCATCCTCAGTCTGGGCTGATACGAGGAGCTGCCCCAATCAGGTGCAGCACCTTGCACAGGGCCTCATTAAAACACTTAAGATTCCCATGGACCCACTTCTCAAGCTTGTCCAGGTCTTTCTGGATGGCATCCCATCCTTCAGACACTGTCTGCAGCACTCAGGCTGGTATCATCTGCAAACCTGCTCTGTCTCCCTCTGCCTATGTCATTAATGAAGACATTGAATAACACTGGTCCTAATACACACCTCTGAGGGACACCACCTGGCACTGGTGTCCATCAGGACTCTGAGCCATTGACCACTACCCTCCAGATGTGACTGCCCAACCACCTTCTTATCCTTCTAACAGTCCACTCATCAAAACCATCTCTCTCCAATCTAGAAAGGAGTGTTGTTGAGGACTGTGTCAAAAGCTTTATCAATTCAGATTAAAACCATGTAACCTCGTTCTGCTCCAGAGGAGCTTCTATGTGGATGCAGAAGGAAAGTAAGATTAGGGCAAGAAGGTAGAAATGCTTTCTTTTAACATCTTTCAGCTTCCAAGTATTTCTTCTCACAAGACTCTCTGAGGCTGTTATGGTTTGTCCATTTAGCAATATCCCTGACAGACTTCTCAAGTATTCCTCCTTAAACATAACTGTGATGCATCCAAGATTTCAGTAAAATTTGGACCTGTATTTTCCTGGAAACTTGGTTGCTAGTCCTTAAGAAACCAGCAAGAAATGCAGTTAATTCATTGCTTCTGTCAAAACTGCGTATGTAAACTAACAGTAAATTTTCCTGTGGAAAGGTCTTCTGGTTACTAAGTGAATACACAATCTTTAATTTTCATAAAAACAGTTCTTAAATAAACATACTTTAGGAATTATGATTTATTAATATAAATTTGTTTCAACCAGTGTTTTAGCTATTGATTGATCCTTTGGTTTTGTAAAAGCTTTTTGCATTATATTATCATTCGTAAGCTAGTCATACATCTAACACAGAATGAAGTTGTTCCACTCAGACGTGAATTTCAGTAGGAAGGGCTACATGCCACTGCATATATGGGTATCCTACAAAGCAATTGTGTAACAGGGACACTTTTGGTGCAATCCCCCATTTTTACCGCACTTCATTAAAAAATAGCGTTATGATATATCATAGCTGGAAAGTCAACATATTTTTTATACATCACTAAGCAAAAAGAAAATGTTTATTTGGTCCAGCTGCAGGTGGCTGACCAGTTTTTTAATGACACTGAATACACTCCAGTAAGATTTGCAAAATAATCTAAAGGCACACTTCTACATAATTTCTTAGATCCTTCCAACAGTTATCCCAATACACTATTTCTGGAGTTGCACAGAAAAACAGACCCAAAACCTCATCTAGACCGAAAACTAACTGAGATTTTATTTCTTCTTTTTCTTTTTTTTCACCTGTATCAGCTCAACAGACCCATTTTCTAGCTTAATCACAAACATATGAAGGCATGCTGGAACCTCTGAAGTAGAAACCTAAAAGGCAACAGGAAGCCTGCTGCTACTAAAATAAAGACTTGTGAAATTACAGTCTTTATTCCATTATCGGAACCAAGGTATGGAAAAGGTAGAGTAATTTACTGTAACTATACTGAATGATCACCGTTGAACTGGCTATCCAGACCCTTTGTGGTGCATTTTTCAAAATATTTCAGTGCCAACTCAATGGGAGAATTTCTGCTCTGGCTCACAGAACCAGAAGTCCCTGAAAGAATGTTGTGGGATGACATTTGTTGGTTTGTTTCTAATTATACCATAGGACTAACTGCCTGATATAACAGGATATATCAATTAAAAAACACAATGTGTGAGGCATTCAGCCATTCTATGGAAAATTCCTGGTGCCACCTTCTTCTTCTACAGGTACAAGAAAAATCGAAAGGAATGAAGGATGTTGGAACCCTGGCTATGAAGTCTGGTGACAGAGTTCTGAAAAGCTGGGCTGTAACTGACCCCACAAACAAAAAAATGCCAACAGCAAATGTCTAATCTGGCTAACAGCTAAGTCAGATACATAAAAATTCAAATGCAAAGGTTATATTTACTGCACATACTGATTTCTCAGAGATTACAACAGGTCAGTGCAAACGGAAAGCTGGATCACAGCTTCCTTCACTTCAGCTAGTCTTCGTGTTATTAAAACTCTTTAGTTCTTCATGTAAAAGATGGCAATGCCCCTACTGATTGGATATTGTTTTAATGAATGAAAGTGATCCATATGTGAGTGTCAAAATGAAGATGTCATTTCAAGAGGAAAATTAAAACATGTTTCTACTACTTCAAAACAGTTTTTTATTGTAATTTTTTTCTCTAAGTGCATATAACAATTCCAAGTGGAATCAACAATAGCTGCCAAAATGTGTTCAATAATCTTGCTCTGTAAGCTGCTACTACATATTTCTGAGTAGAACATCAGTGCCATCAAAATTATTCTGGGTTCTAAATCTCTGGTATACAACCAAATAAAAATGACAATACATAAACAGACTGTTCTCACAAAGGAACTTCCACACAGGCAAGTTTCTGCTCAAAGCAAAAAACATTAATGGTAGTCTAAGCACACACAGTCTAAGCACACATAGTCTAATTTTAAGTGTATAACAATAACCACTGCAATTCAGTTATTGACGTGTTCTACATGACATAGTTTTATATTCCTTTGTAAGATGGAGTCCTTATAAAATAACTTGAAAGCCACATTTTTCAACCACATTTTCAACATGGAAGAACAAGCAGATTTGTAATACAAATCCTGTAAGGTGGATTAAGTTTGTTTTGTTTTTTTTTAAGAAAAAGAACAATAATTTCATGATAAATTAAAAACCACCCCAGAAAAAAACACATGCTACATCCAAACAGACAAGAAGAAAGAGAACAAAAGTGGTTAGAATGGTGTGCCTTAAAGTTTTAACGCTATCCTTCGTTTTTTTTCTCCCTAGTAACATCTGTCTTACTGAAAAGTACAGTTTACAAATGAACATTTCCAAACTACTAACTATAGTTCTAAGTAGTCTACTAAGAACAAGGAAGCTGTGTTTAATCTGATACATGAATAATCTTCAGTAATAAAGAAAGAAGTAAGAGTGTAGCTGAAATTCTGCAGGTGATGTGTAACAACAGTTAAGCAGGTCTAAACATAGTTTAAGTAGCTCTTTTCATCAGTGAGAATCAGTGAGAGAACTCTAGGGTAAAAAGGTTCACTTGTAATAAATTATTACCTTATGTATCTGATGCATGCCTTCCTGTGGATAATCTGTAGGCCCCATTGTCGGCATTGGATGTGGGACACTGGGCGGACCAGGACTTGGCCCCATCATGCTGTGAACGGAGCCAGGAGACGGCCCTGGTCCTGGGCTAGGTCCCAGAATCGGTCCAGGTGAAGGTCCTGGTCCAGGGGAAGGACCAGGATGAGGCATGGCGCCAGGGTCTGTAGGCGTGGACATCTATTTTCTGTCTCCTTTTCAAATAGCAGAATAGCTCTAGTAACAAAAACAAAACAAAAACAAAAAGAAAACCACAGTTTCTATGTGACATTAGGGGCATGGTAAAATATTTAATAAAATCTACTGGTATTTCCTACTTACACACATACACGTACATACCTACGCATGCAAATTGTCACCAGCAGAAAATGTCTGCACAGTCCTTAATGTTGCCATTAGCTTGATCATCCTTCTAAAAGCCCACTAGAAAGATAAGGACCCTGATAATTCCGTCCATTTCTGGAAATTTGTATGGTACTCACAGAACAAAGCAGCTGGTGTGCTATGAGAAACATCTACCAGAGAAACAGCTGAACCGACTTGCTATCACCAGGTGTGTCATGTGGGCCAAGCACAGCACAGTAGTTACTAAAAGCAGGAAAAGAGTAGGGCACCTCTCTAATCTACATGTTAAAAAATCTTGCCCTAAACAGCTGTGACTAGCCTGAAATTTGTACTTGTAAAATTCATAGTAATACAGTGAAACAAGCACTAAAAGGAATATTAGGACTATTCTCAGAACCCTTTTTTCACTTGCACAAGAGCACTGAGACACATATTGAGGCAACAGCCTGCTCTGGAGCGGCTGAGTGAGCATGGGTGGAGCCAGTAGTGACACCCACACACTGAACACAGCCTAACTGCTTCCAACCACCCCTTGCCGAGGCAAACAGCTCCAGTGTGGAGCCGTGGACTGCAGTGAGCAGGGCGGGAGTCAGGGGAGCCACAGGGGAGCACCGACACCCACCTGGAACCGGCAGCTTGCCCTACGGCAACCGACTGAGCATGAGAGCAGCCAGCAAGGAACTGGCTCCAACTCTCTCAAATGTGGTCCTAATGAACATATGAGCAGGGCACATTGGCAGCACTCCTGTAGGACCATTTGGGAGCAGCCAACAGAGGCAGTGAACAGACCCAGTAGCTGGAGAAGAAGGGCATACTCTTATTAGTGCATGTTCCCTCAGGTATGGTTTTTGACACACCACAGAGTTCATTCTCCCTGAAGTCACTACACCAGCCATGCCAGAAGCCTCCAGCCAGCTAGACTATCCAATGGTAGATGCAGCTCTTCAGGACTGAGGCTGCCAGCAGTGCCTAATGCCTCTCCGTAAGGCTGGGGCTGACCGTCACTCCTGTCACAGGAGATGTGTTATTGTAAGTGAGCTGTCACCAGGTTAAGGAGCCATGGGTGAGGTGAACAGGCTGTGCAGTACTTACGAGAAGATGCAGGTGGACTCAGAACCCTACCAAGCAAGAAGGCAAAGGTTTCTTGAACACAAACACTGGAAGCTGGTCACTGGCCACACTAGGCAGCACACTGTTCCTCCTGAAAACTTGAAGACGACAAATAGGACTGGTACCATTTGCAAGTATGATGCTCTGGAATGGGTAGGAAAGTCAACTGATGAGGCAGACAAAGGTCATTCTGGGATGGCAGAACCATCTGGAGCAAGACAGCCTGCCAGTCTCATCATGACTGCCCCTGTTAATTAAAAGGGAAGGGTAGTTGATACAGGTGACTCCTTGCTTGAGGGAACCGAAGGCGTGCTATGCAGACCAGACCCAAGCCACAGGAAAGTCTGCTGCTTCCCAGGGGCACGTGGTTCCAGGACTGGGTGTCATCGGGCAGAATCTGCTTTTTTTTTTTTTAACATGGCATAGTCTGTGCAACAGTTGGTATATTGATATCTGAAGAGTACCTTTTGCAGAGTGGAAAAAGGGTTCTACCAGAAGAGCTAGCAGGGCTCATTGACAGAGCTTTAAACTATATTGGAAGGCAGGAAGGGATAAAACCAGGCTTCTCAGTGATAAGCAACGGGATGGCACACCAAAACTTGAGGAAGTCAGATCACTCTATCTGCTCCATGAGGTGTAGGCTACAACGAACTACAAGCAACAGAAAGGATCAAGGGGAACCTTTCGCCCAGTGCCAGAAATATGACATCACTGGCATAAACAAAACTCAGTGGGATGAGTCCTGTGACTGGTGTGCCATGCTGGATGCTTGTGGACTCTTCAGGAGGGATAGGCAGGGCAGGCAAAGTAGGGGTATAGCATCATTTATAACACAGAGACAAGAATGCATGGAGCTTACAATTGGCAACAGCAGGATTGAGATCCTTAGGGTTAAAATTAAGGTATAAAGAAATAATGATGTCATCATGGAAGACTGCTATAGATCATACAGGCACAAAAATGACATCAATTCTTCAGGTAACCAAGGGACACCTTCAAATTTCTCCTTATGGAGAAATTCAACCTGCCAGATGTTAATTGGGGACACCACACTGCTGGCACAAACAAGTCCAGAAGATTCTTAAAACACTTGGATGCTACCTCATGGTTCAAGTACTAAGAGAGCTGGCTAGGAAAGATGCTCTTCTTGATTTCACGCTTGTTAACACAGAGGGTCTCATGAGTGACATGGTGATTGGTGGCATTCTTGGCCTCAGTGCCCACAAAGTAATCAAGCTCAAAATTTTCCTTCTCTGACAGAAGGAAAAGCACCAGCAAAACCTAAACTCTGGACATGAGGAGAGCAGACTGCAGGCTGCTCAGAGAATCAGTCAGTAAAGGGAAAATGCTTTACTGGGAAGATGCTTTTGCAGGTGCTGGGGTCTGTCAGGGCTGGTCACGTTTTAAGCACCATCTTCTAAGGGCATAGGAGGAGGCAATTCCCAAATGTCAGACGTCAAGCACGTGAGGCAGAAGATGGCTTGCCTTCTTTGGCAGGTAGAGGCAAAAAAAGAAGGCGTAGGCTCAGCAGAAGGAAGGTGAGGAGGAATCAAGGTGATGTGGGAGGAATACAGAGATGCCGCTCACCAATGCAGGGAGAAAATTGGTCATGCTGAAGCTCAGCTGGAGATGAAGCTGGCCACAATTGAGGAGGACAGTAAAAAGAGCTTTTTCAAATATATTAATGGCAAAAGGCAGTGTAGAAATAACATCAGCCTGTTACAGGATGAGGACAGTCACCTCACAAATAAGGACACGGCAGAGATGTTTAATGCTTTCTTTACCGCTGTCCTCAATACCAATGATGGATTAAAGGGTCCCAGGGCCCTGAGTTGGAGGACAGTGGCTGTGAGAATGATCAACTCCCAGTTCCCTGTAAATCTGTAGGGCCCAATGGAATTCATCTGAGCATACTCAAAGAGCTGGCTGATGTCATCACAAGACCTCTCTCAATGGTTTTCGAATGGACTTGAGAAACCAGATAGGTCCCAGTTGACTGGAAGCTGGCTGACATCCCAGTTTTCCAAGAGAGCAAGAAGGAAGAGCCTGGAAACTCTAGGCCTGGCAGTCTCACTTCAGTGACTGGCAAAATTATGGAGAATACTATTCTGGGAGGTATTGAAAAATATCTGAAGGACAATGCAGTCATTGGTCACAGCCAGCATAGGTTCATGACAGAAAAGTCCTGCTTGTCAAAATTGGCTTATTTTTATGACAGAGTAACCTACTTACTTGATCAAGGGAAGCCAGTTGATGTAATCCTTTTGGATTTCAAGAGGTTTCAATACTGTCTCTCACAGTATTCTTGTGGACAAAATGTCCAGCACACAGCTGGGTGAACACAGCACATGATGGGTGATCAACTGGCTGATAGGCTGAGCACAAAGGGTTACAGTGAACGGGGTGGCATCAGGCTGGTGACCTGTCACTAGTTGAGTTCCACAGGGCTCCTCCTTAGGGCTAGTGCTCTTAAACACAGTATCACAGAATGGTTTGAGCTGGAAGAGATTTTTAAGATCATCTAGTTCCAATCCCTCTGCCATGTGCAGGCACTCCTTCCACTGGATCAGGTTGTTCAGAACCCACTTCAACCTAGCCTTGAACACTTGCAGGGATAGAGATCTTCAATTTCTCTGGTCAACCTGTGCCAGCAGTTGACCACCCCACCCATTTCTTCCTAACAGCTAATCTAAACATACCTTCTTTATGTTTAAAACCACTGTTCCTTGTCCTGCCACTGTGTGCCCATACAAAAAGTCCCTCTCCCTCATTCTTATAAGACCCCTTCAGGTAGTCAAAGGCCACAATGGGGTCACCCTAAAATATCCTCTTATCCATGCTGAAAATCCACTCTCTCAGTCTTTCTTCACAGGAGAGGTGGTTTATCTAACCCTCTTCTAGGCCATCTTGGACCCACTCCAACAGGTCCATGTGTTTCTTGTACTGAGGATCCCACACTTGGAGACAGCTCTCCAGGCATCTTCGTGAGGGAAGAGTAGAGGGGGAGAACCACCTCCCTCACTCTGCGAGCCACATTTCTTTTCATGTAACACAGGATGCAGCTGGCTTTCTGGGCCAGAGTGCACGTTGCTGGCTTACCTCCTTAAAAGACTTGAATGAAGGACTTGAAGGGATACTAAGTTTGCAGATTATACTAAAGTGGGAGGAGCTGTTGACTACCTCAAAGGCCAAGAGGCCCTACAGAGAAACTCAGAAAAATTAGAAGACTGGGCCATCACCAACCCTATGAAGTTTAACACAGCCAAATGCCAAATCCTGCACCTGGGAAGGGGCAACCCTGGATGTACAGACTGGGGAATAAGATGCTGGAAAGCAGTGCCACAAAAAGGGACCTGGAGCTCCTGGTCAAAGGAAGATTGAACATGAGTCAGCTGTGCCCTGGCAGCCAGGAGGGCCAACCATGGCCTGGGCAGCATCAGGGACAGCATGGCCAGCCAGGCAAGCTTGTCCCGCTCTGCTCCGCACTGAGGCAGCCTCACCTTGAGTGCTGGGGGCAGTTCTGGGTGCCACAGCGTAAGTGAGATATAAAGCTACTGGGGAGTGTCGAAAGGACAGCAACAAAGATGGTGGAAGGCCCAAACCGGAAGTACCAAGGTGCGGCACTTCTCTCGCCCGCCCACGCGGCGTTTCCCGGTCGGCTGCGGAGCGGCGGGGACCAGCGCGCTGGGGTCAGAGACTCGGCAGCGCGGGGCAGAGAAACAGCCAGGTGCGAGGTTTGGCTGCTGGGGCAGCGCTTCTGTTTGCGTGCAGTCAGAGGCAAGAGCAAAGGAAGGGTCAGTCCCGGCTGCNAGTCTACAGCTTCCTCATGAGATAAAGAGGAGGGACAGACCCTGTCACTCTATCTCTTCTCTCTGGTGATCAGTGATTGGACCCAAGGGAATGACCTGAAGTTCTGTCACAAGAGTTTTAGGTTGGATATAAGGAAAAAGTTCTTCACCTAGAGGGTTGTTGGACACTAAAATGGGCTCCTCAGGGAAGTGGTCATGTCACCAAGCCTGACAGGGTTCTCTGGCACCAAATGTGGTTCTTGCAGTGTCCTGTGTAGTGGCAGGAGCTAGACTCAATGATCCTTTTGGGTGACTTCCAGCTCAGGAGATTCTGTGATTCTAAGACCTGATACACTGGGATCCTGTTTCCTTGCAAGGTAAAACACAGAGATGCCTATGAAGCTTCTCAGTTCAAAACTCGACAGTCACTAATTAGCCCGCTACTACCACACAACATGACCACAAAAGCAATCAACTTATCAAATGTTCACAACTACAAGCACCACAGCTTCCTCTAAGAGGCCTATGTTTTGTATGAAGGACAACACAGATTTCCACACAAGAAGAAGTTTTTATATGCCTCAATCATGATATTGCAAAATCTAAGACTGATAATTTCACAGCTGAGTCACTATGTGCATAAGTAAAATTCAATCCATTTAACAAAGCAGATACCTAGCACCACCACCATCCAGAAGAATATATACAGAACCATACCACAATCAATAATAAAAGTGCTATCAGTATACAGTATCCCAAAATACCTCATTTCACAAAAGACATCTACTTATACCCGTGCATTAAAATGGGTATTACAATCTTCCCCTCTATTCACCTATTCCAAATTCAACTCACAGTTCTCATAAAAACTAGCTCCAGTCTCAGGTCCATTAGTTACATTGCCATTTACAAATACATTAAACATATCCTGCATGCAAATTTGAAAAAGAATTCTTTTTGACAGGATAGCAAGTGTTTAAACTTTGAAAAACAGTAACTACCAGGTGAATGTCTGCATCACACCAGATCAAGTCTCTTTATCACCTTTCTCTGAGCAAAGATACATTTCACATAACTGGGAATTGTCTTAAACAGATTTGTAGTCAGATATTTTGTATGTCAAAGAACATGAAAATAAAAGTAATTTATAAAATCTGTATCAGGGAACATAAAGTATTGGGAAATACTACTTAAATTCAAGTAGTAAATCCTGTCTGAAGACAGTCATGGAAATAAAGAGACAAAGCAATTTTCTCTGGCAGCAGTAGTCCACAGAATTTTAAAAAATGCCATTGACCTACACCAGAACACAGTAGGGCCATCTCAACTAAGTACCTGTTCACAGAACCGACCTGTTAAAAAGTTTATAGTTTAACATGTTTCAAAAATAGCGTAGTTTGTATTTATTAAGTCTGAGATTGTATTAAAAAAAAAAACACAAAAATCAGACACCCTGCTCTCTTTAAAATTCAGTAAAAGCTAGGTACTTAATTCATTTAGGCCCTTATGAAAATCTCATTAAAATCATAACAAAAATCTACAAAAAGAAAAACAGGTCCAACAATGGCCAAGTTCCATGCAGATAGCACTGGTATTATTTTGGCTAAATTCTGGTGGCTGCAATGAAAAAAGCAGTATGAAGCCAACTCCCTGCCAAAAGCCACTGCTGACCTATTTCTTTGTACTGCTTTTTAATGAGTGGTGCCTG